>DWFO01000105.1:0-26778 GCA_018246595.1 Mimoniades nurscia nurscia
GTGTCCGACCCGGGAATCGAACCCAGGACCTCCCGTTCGGCAGTCGCACTCGCAACCAACACGACCAACGAGGCGGGCAGTCACTCTGTACTGTACTTTCGTAATTATGCAAATGTAATGTCTTTTTGATTTTCATACATTTACATGTTTCTTTCTATTGCCTTTCTGAATGGATTGAATATTTTAGATCCATTTGCTTCTATCTTATAAACAACTCTCCAAAAATTAATGTGATTAAAAATGGTACGGATACTTCAGTGACTTTAAGCCTTTCATAAATGAATTAATTATTTTAAAATAATTTGGATAATTTTATTTATATAAATTACCAACTTTTGTTACAATAACACCAGGGATAAATTAGCTTCAGTATACGGATATATTATTCTAAATGTATAATCAGTTTCCTGTAAACAGAGCCCACAATATATATATATTTTGATAAGGAACATGGAGTAAACAATAATACTTCGGTTGAGCAAATAACTAATTTGCTTGAACGGATAAATAATTTGGTTGGACTAGTAAATAATTTGGTTGAACTAGTTACTAATTAGGTTGAAGTAGTAACTAATTTGTTGTATATTATACCTACTTAGTAACTTATAATGAATCACATTATGATTGTCACTTAATGATGGTGATTTTGTTGCTATAGATAATTTATTAACTAATTACTTCGCAAAAGTACACTTAAATCGCTTTAACACTTGTAACGCGTGACTTAACTCGTGGTATTGCAAACGCGAACTGTCCTCGCAGCCGAACACGCCTCGTTTTTATACCTGGACGAATGTTCTGGAATGTTTCTCCAGAAACATCGCGTTCCAGATTATTGCATTACGTGTAGTTCAGCTACTCGAATGTTGTAGAAGGTATTAGAAACTGCATTCCGTCGTTTTACTAGTCGAAGTTTCTAGTTACGATAACGTATAACTACCACTTTATTTTAATTTGTTCGATTGTGCAACAATATCTAAATAATCAATTAAGCAAATGTATTTTATTTTATATACCACTGTAAAATATGGACATACAAATTGTCTTTTATTATGATGATGATTACTATTATTATTTTTATTTTATAAGCACAATAAAATATGGATATAATAATACAATATATAATACAACTTGTCTTTTAAATACGACAGCTGACGTCATCTGTATTCAGAAAGATGATAAACTTAATCTGGAAACAAGATACACGAGTACTAAATCTGTCAGATACATAACATTTTTATCTTCATACGTTGCATTTTATGTACAGTCAAATGTCGAGTTGGCTGAACTGGATACTCTTAAATATTAGCAACACGAAGCTCGACAGTTACAGCATTTTTGGTTTAGATGCGAGAATAATTTTGCCAAAATCTGAAACGCGGCCAACGTACTCGTGGCTGCAGGAAGTTGCAATAAAAAATAATGTCCAACATAAAAAGTGCTATATATTTTTTTTGCAGCCATGTTTTAACCAGCGGTGTGAAGATTGGCAAACACATCGGATGTATTTGTTATTGCGTTCAGAACCTGTACTGACGTATATACAAATAAGAATATTTCAGAGCTTTTATACGAAAATGTTATGATAAAACGATGAAAGTGACAATGCTAGTATATAATATTGTATTTAATCGCTTTTGGCAATAAAGAACAGTAGAGTATATCCCTTTACTGATCAACCTTTATTTGTATTTGCATTGTTATTTGTAAACTTAATCTCACGTCTGTATTCCCAAAGAGGTAGGTAGACCGATGTAATAAACTCTCAAGTTTCACCGTTTACGTTTACGTATCACTAAGGAATAGGAAGTGAAACACATTGCCGTACACCAGGCACATAACCAGACTCCGTACCACTACTAGATAAACTAAATCCAATAGACCGACCCGGGATTTGAACCTGCAGATCGGCAGTCGCGCTTGCAACCAACACGACCAACGAGGCAGTATATACATATATAATGTTATATATAGCGAAATATGTAATTATTTCGCAAACATTTGTTACAGTGTGACATTAACTTATGATATGATTGATGACACCACCCACGCACAGATCTTCCATACACGTGTATCTTATCACATTCCTGACATTTTAATATCAACCCTTCCTGTAACAGTACTGTTATAGTAAATTCGTATGATTTTCTTATTACACCTTTGTGTAATTTTTTTTACTGCCTCGTTGGCACAGTGGTTGCTACGCAATTGCTGATCCACAGGTCCTGAGTTCGATCCCCTGGTTGGGCGAAGCAGTTGGTCGGAATCTTGATTTATGTCCGGTGTAGACAATAGGCTCACTCTTATTGCGTGAATCATGTAACAGAAGAAATGTGAGACTACTATCATTTTCTACCTATTACTATGGGAAAATACCCACGTGGTGTGACACATATTAAACTTTGTTAAATTTGTGTGTTTTTATTACAATTTTATGTTCCTTTTGTGTGATATACGAGTAATTTCAATATGCATACAATGTTTTTATATTTTCTCATCAAAAATCACGTGATTGATCGAGCATCACACGGGTTTATTAACTTTCACATCCACGCGTTACACCTGTTCTAATTACAATTTTAATATGTTATGTGACTGCTTCATTAGTCGTGTTGATTGCAAGTGCGACTTTCAAATTAAAGGTCCTGGGTTCAAATACCAGGTCGGGCCCTATTGGATTTATCTAATTTAGATTTTCTAGTAGTGGCTCGGAGTCTGGATACGTGCCCGGTGTGGCGATAGGCTCACCACCTACTCCAGAGTGGAACTGAACGTAACAGACTGGTGAGATGTGGGAGTGTACTATACCTATTGCTCTACTTACCACTTTTGCATTACAGGTGTGATGTTACGTCGTTTACTGATTAAACGTTCGTAACAAAACACTATTAAAATTAAGGATTTTGTACTTCATTATTTGTCAATTATTATATTTTTTTTGGTGAATAACAGAATAAAATACAAATTAATACCCCGTCATTAATTACAAGGTAAAGCGCTTCTTATCATGAACCGTTTTTAATTAATTTTGAATAATACTCTTGTGTCTATTAAGACCATAATGAACAAATTTCACTCACGTCTATTATTTAAGTAATTTTATTTTACTCCTTTCAACATTTTACTTCTGGGTCAGTCGTAACGTCATAAAAGTGAATAGGTTTAATTTTGCATAGCTTATTAATCAGTTTTCTAGGTCACGAGTGGTTACTGACCAAAATTAATTTTATAACTTCATACCTCTTTCTCAGTTTCCTTAATCAGCTTTCATTAACTTTTAATTTATGAACAATTTCCTCTTGCCCTAAAAACTCGTTCGCCTGTTAATGATACTTGAAAAAAATATTTTCTTAAGATAAATATTAATCTCATTAAAAAACAAAACATGGAAATATTCTTGATACCTACATACAAATTGATGTTGTTATTTATTTCAAAATTATTATAACTTTAGGATGATGATAATGTTGATGCAATTGAAAGTCTTCAAAACTGATGTGCATGCATGATGAAAGTGACGAATGTTAACAAACATGGCGGCTCTTTACGAATAGATATAGGTATTTGGCCCTATATGCTCTCTGCTTATCGAGCGACATACCTGAATAATACTAACTTCAAAACTATTCGTAGATTTTGAAGTCAGCAGAAACTTCTGGCCAAGACCTGACTACATAATAATAATTTCAACCATTTATTTCTGTTACTATTAGACATCTGTTCCGTACTGGATGTTGTAGTTGACAATCGCGTAATTAGCCTCAGCAATTACTTTAATGTTTTCTTACTTAATTTAACAGATATTCTGTATCGCCCTAAGTGTAATAAATTGAAATACATAATGAAAATTCAATGACGAGTTCACACGTCACCGGTCAGCAAGGTTTTGGCGTAAAAGAAAGAGTTAACTTGTCACCGGTCAGCAAAGTTTTAATTGAGCCCCTATTATTGCCCTTAATAAAATAACAAACACATCTGCCGTATTTGAGACTTACTAATTTTAAAATCAAGTGTTCAACAATGCAAGCTTATTTGCAACTTTAGTGTCATAATAGGTGTCTTGATCCAAATATGCTTAGTGTCACATCTTCTAAAACAAAAAATATTGTATGTACTTAGATTTTAAATAAATAATAGGTATAGATACCACAATAATAACAATTTTTTAATATATAATTACTCTATTTAAATTTCAAATGCTTGATCGTAGATTCAAGAGCTCTGCATGTGAAGGTAAATTACATGGGATTTTCCTTCGAAAAATGACCTCATTCGGTTAATTGCCATTCAGAAATTCTTCGCCGACTCGCGCCTAACGAACGAGGATTGAATAAAACTTTGCGCTCTCACCGTCACTTCCATTGGCTGTTTAATTATATCGTGATTTTCATTATATTACGCCTCTCATCGTTTCATCGTCTTTGAGCTTGCTCACGTTTTGATAAGTAGAATTAATACGCCTGTGAAAATTTAAAGCTTATCTAAGAGTTTTCTTAGTAATAATCGACTTCTACTGATATTATTTAGAGTTGTCCGTTGTCATCTTGCGTTGGGCGTTGACATATACTAGGAAATTGGTTTCACAATACTGTAATCAAAAGTTTGGTTACACATTGATAAGTTCTTATGAGATGATTCCTCTAAAAGCGAATTTTATGAAGGTTTGGTTGTTAAAGCATTAAACATAAAACCAGGTTTAACATTGATAAGATTGTCAATAGAAATCTAAATATTATCTTTTCCTAAAATACCATTTTACGAAGAAATCTAAATATTATATTTTCCTAAAAGACCATTTTACGAACCAGCTGTTAATGTAATGTTTAAAAATATATGGACATATATATTTAAAAACTCCTAAAGCATGTTAATGATACGTTGTTACGCGAACAGTAACTGTCTCTGTAGAAACTTAAGAGCTTATAAGATATAGATAGGTAAGTTGGAAGACGAAAGAATCGTGTCCAGAATACCATTACTGTATACAAACGCTGTACCATGGCTGCCGTTATTTCATTAAAAGGAATTTAATTTGAAGGTAATGTTCGCCATAAATAACTCTGTCGGAAAAATTCAAACACTACCTAATTCGAGGTCAATAATTGTAGCTTGCCATATTGTTTTATTTATCATTGTTGTTGTTTTATAATGTTGTATACCTACGTTTCACAAAGGGTGCATTTAATGCCCAAAGGTACATAGGTGTATCGGCGACAAATGCTATTTTTGTAATCCACGCACCCAATACGCGTGGCTTCATGAAACTAATTTTTCGTTTTTATCACATTATAAGACCGCCGTGTAGCTCACGTCCAATATAATTAATAGTACAATTTACGTAGTCAATCGATAGAAAAATTGATAAGATAGCTTTATGACGGCCATTACTCGAAGCAAAAAAATATTTTATTATGGCCCCTTTTATAGGATTGTAAATATCAATAGAAGCGAGTAATAGACCAAGAAAATGGAAGGAGCGGCGACATCGACGACCTTTGTTAGACCTCCGGGTTCGTTTATATACATGTAAATAATATATTTAAATACATAATTATGTAATGTAGTTAGGAATGTATTATATCCGTACAAGTAAGATAAATTCGTATAATTACAAGACTGCTTCGTTGGTCGTGTTGATTGCAAGCGCAACTGCCGATCGAGAGGCAATGGGTTCAAATCCTGGGTCGGGCACTATTGATTTTTCTGACTTAGTTTTTATAGCAGTGGCTCGAAGTCGGGATATAAGCTCGGTATATGGAAATAGACTCACCACGTATTCCATAGTGGGACGTAAACGTAAGTGGTGAAACGTGTGAGTGTAGTGTACTATACTCCTCTGTCTTTCTCTACGGGGACTACAGGATTGATGATAAATAAAATAAATTTAGGTAAAAGTAGGTAAAAAATTCTATACTAGTTTAGACTATTAAACGCAAAGACAATGCCATCTGTTCAAATATAATGATGTGTTAGATCTTTGTGTATGAAAAAACCCTCTGGGTTTGTGAAGTGGAGATTAAGACCATTGGACAATATTGTCTTATACATTATAGTATTTAATGATTATTTCAAACTAAATTTGAGTTAAAACTTGAGTGTACTATTTTTGGTACACCGCATCAATAAAATGAAACATTTTAACCGACTTTTAAAAAAATGAGGAGGTTCTCAATACATCCGTATTTTCTGTTGTCATTTCGAGAAGCTAAACACTAATACAATTTGTAAAGCAATAAAATTTGCTCGTGGTAATTTACGAAGCTATAGAGCGTTTGAAAAGCTTTACTTAATCTAGCTAAAGTAGGCAGTGGAGCTGACTATTAATGGTTATGTTTCGGTTTGAAAAGTGAAAGATAGAACGAAACGGTTCATGTTAGCGTTAAAAACTCAAGCGTAAATCTGAAACCAATATAAAAAGGTTTGTGTACTGTATGCGCTACGCAAACGTACATAGAAATTTGTGACTACCCTTGTACGATAGTTGGCGCAAACGTGTTCATTCGTTGCGCTGATAGTTTAACATAATGAAAACTGTATACTAATTTAATGAGAAAACCAAACGTAAACGAGTTTTTACTTGTTCACTTTATGCGTAGACTTGAAGAGATATCATTTACTTTTATGATTATAATTACCAACAGATTTATTACTTAATGTCCATAGGTGCGTGACTTAACATTGATCCCCATTACGTAATGAAATTGCTGTGCCGTTATCGCTCGCTTCCCAATATGAAGCAAATGACAATTGTTTTTGACAGCTGTCGAGATGATGTGCGGCGCACGTTCGTGTCTACTTTCAATTGAAGTCAAATTATGCTGAGTGATATAAATAAACCAATAATGAAATTATTAGTTAATGAAATGCTTAGTGTCAATAATTTGAAGTTGTACGTGAATAATGTAATTATAAATACAACAGTAGTGATTGTGTTATTGTTAAACTCATAATAATTGCTTCTTATTTCTGGCCGTCTATAGTCCATACTTACAGCAGAGAGGGAAAAAATAGTCTATATACTTATTCCTATCCCTGAGCACGATGAGACAAAAAACATTTCTTTTAAGATAAATAACCTGCGATCATGACATGTCGCTTCCAATATTACGGAAATAGCATATGCTATTGACAGCTGTCAAAATGATGTACGACTTCCATGCGTCACTATTGTATATTTTTTTAGCGAACTTACTTGTATATGCTCAGTATGGTATCTTGAGTTCATTAAAAATATCCATTCTGCAACCTTGTCCTAAAATTATTTTTTTGTCACGAAATTGAAATAGTTACCTTGTTTTGTTCCTAGACTGAGAGTTATATGGACAATGTACGATAACTGATCTTCCATTTTTGTTCTCATTAAATCAGATCAATTAATAATAAGAGACCTGTTAAAACATCGGTATGAAGCTTAGGATATAATTATCTATTTTGGATTATTTCTAAAAATGATAAATGCAAACCGAGTTACTAAGCCTATAAGAAAATATTATAATAGTTTTATACCTGTTGCAGTATTCAACAATTCATAATAATACGACGGTAACATTCATAATAATATCGAAAATCATAAAAAATGTAAACAAGTTTATTCCATAAAAAAAAATCTCATTCTTCTTACAATATAAATGGATTCTCGTCACAGCCACATAATGTGTAATATAAAAGAAAAAAATGAATGTTATTGGCAGCCGTCGGCGTGATATACGATACGTCCGCGAGCGCTTGTGAAGTAAAAATGAAACGTTTTTTCATTTACCCCTGAGAAGTGAAAGGTTCTGAAATCATAGTAGATTCAATTTCCATAATATGACAACGGCTCACTTTTTTACGGACTTACAATTCTTACGGGAGGCTGATAGGATCTTTAAGACGTGTATGTGTGTACCCTGCTAATAAGTCATCGACCTTAATATAAAAATCAAGTCAAAATACCGTCGCGAGAGTAACTTTCTTACCATTCATTCATTTGTTTATTAAACACTAGTTATTACGTGTGGCTTTGCGTGCACTCCCAAGGAAATTTGATTTTTTCACCATAAAATGTAGTAGATACATGCGATTATTTTCTCTTCTTGACAATTAGGTACTTAGAACCTTAACTTATGTTAAAATCGATTCATTAGTTAAATGAAAGCAAGCAAATCGTTCAACAAGCGTATTTTTGCAAGTGTAAGTAAGTATAAGTAATTGCTGAAACGTGGGACAAAAGGTGTTACTCTCCTCTACCTGCCTCTTCGGGTATTACACGCGGAATGTAACTTTTTTTTCAGACTACTTTATTACACTAGCATAGTCTAAATTATAATGCGGTAACCTGGAGGAATAATAGTGACTTGCACACATACATTATGTCACTATTGAAAGATAACCAGCTACTTAGCTAGGTTTAAATTAAGTTTTCAGCATGCAACGCGACCGATACATACGAGTGGGTACCTATCGCTTCTGACTTGAATGTTTCTTCAAGCGTGTAGCTAGGAAAGAATCAATGCAACACCGTCAAAAAAACCGGCAAATTACGGCACAATCGTGACGCGGCTGAATAATTTTCATGATTTCTCAAGCTATTACGAGAATGGTGTGTGCAGTCGCCAAACTCTATATCCAAGTATAGATTGATCAATAAACAGATCTCTCAGAGTACGCGGATTTCAGTTCTCAGAGTACTCATGATTTACGCTTTTACAACACAATTCGTGTAAAAAATATAATTGCGCGGAACCAAGACTCCAAAGTGATCGCCAATATTAGGCAAAGCCAGATGGCGAGGCTGAAGACCGTAAGAGGTAGCAGAGTTTCGTTTAAGGATCTGTTTAAGTTCTGAGAGAAATTGTGAGATAGTATAGGCAGATATATACATACTTCCATTAAAGCTCCCACTACCGTAACGGTAAGCGATAAGAGAGCCAAACTGACCGGACATTGTACCGAAGATAGTTCAGTCGTAAGTCTGTATGATATTGCATGGGCTCTCAAACAGCTTAAGAACAAGCACCGGGAAATGACGGAATCATAAGAGAACTGGGGAGATATTGGGAGCTGGGGGAAATCCGTGATAGAGGCCCTTCAAATGTTATTCGATTCTATCATCAGAAACGGAATCACCCCGGAAGCGTGGAGCAGAAGGGTAGTGGTGCTGCTCTTCAAAAAGGGCTATAAAACCCTACAGAAGAACTATAGGCCTATTGCTTATAGGTTTTCGAAAAGGCTACATTACCTCTAAAGGCTGATGATGATGATGCTTACACATTTTACCTCAGAATATAGATTATTTATTTATATAATATACATATCTGTTATAATGATATATAAACTAACATAAGAAAATGAAACAATAACACCAGCAGGTACTCGAGTAGCTAATAAAATTGCTTCGTGAGTGTATACAGATTTACTTATTAAATGAGCCTCGTGCAGCCATTGCTTACAATTTCCAATATGATAGAGTACAAAGGAAAAAGTGAACGTCAGAATGATGTACGGCACCCGTCGACAGATTTGGGACCCGCGGGGCTTTTCTATCAACGGACCTATATCAACGCTCTTTCAACTGACAAACAACAGTCGCGAATAGCCCCCCGTTCTGTCCTAAAGAGTAGAAGAAAATTATTAGACAGTAAATATCGATAAAACATTATCTCATAGCTTGTTTGTATACAAACATGCAGACCTTTTTTGAGAAGAAAAAGTTCTATCTGTATTTGAATGTGTATTTGATTTATTAAGAATATATTATTTAATGATTAACTTGTTGGTCACTTCTAAGCACAGTTTCAAATGCATACTATTAAATTATATAATACACTTCCACTTTAAAAAATCAGAACACACAAAAACACTGGCCGATTCCGATTAAGTACCTATATATAACTCAATATCGCTTAAAATGTCGCTTAGAACAAATATACTTTGTCCCCTCGATATTATAATGTTAATTAGCATTCGATTAGTTTTCCTTGTAATAAATTTAAAATGGCCGCATAACATATACCTACGTATACATGTATGTATTCCTAGGCACAGACATACCCATAGGTGTGGACGCAATAACTAACGTTTGAAGTACGTAATATAATATGAAATACATATATTCTTATATGTAGTTGAATGCGATTTTTATTCTGTCCTTGTCTTTTTTTATCACGCATTTAATAAACTTCTATTAGGTATACATACAAAAATGTACGCTTTTTAGTAAATGCGTGTTTGCAACTAATGTTTCCTTATGCATGTGAAGGTTAAAAATTGGATATGTTGCATGCAAAAATAGGAACAAAAAGTGGTAAAGAATGGTAATTGAAAAACCGAAGCAATATAGCAAACGCGAAGAGGCTTTATGTAGCAAAGATATATGGCGATACAATTTGAAGCTACATTATTTCTTCGTGAACATTATTGAATCTGTATTATCAGTTTTATTGCGTACTTATATTAGTGAACTACAATGGACAAAAATCTTTTCAAATGTCATTAATATCAGTTAATTAATATTCTAATTGGACTATTAGGTAAAAGTAATTAAAATATACTCGTACATATATGCGATTGATATCTGAGAACTAGAATATTATTTATTGACAATTTTATAGACTTCGAATTGATCGATCGGTTAAATATTAGTGGGGATCGGGTTTAAAATACAGAAATGAGATCAATGAATATCTTAGAGGAGTTGTAAACACTTACAATTACTCCATCGTTACCGAACCTATGAGTAAAGCACATTGAATTGAAAAAAAAATTTAGTAAAATTATTAGTTTAACTATGACTGCCTAGTTGGTCGTGTTAGTTGCAAGCACGACTACCGCTCAAGACGTCCTAGGTTCATGTGCCGGGTCGGCTATTATTGGATTTTTCTAATTTAGATTTTCTAGCAGTCGCTTGGAGCCGGCAGTAGACTCACCACGTATTCCATAGTGGCACGTAAACGTAATTGGTGAATCGTGAAAGTGTACTACATTCCTTTGCCTACCTCATCGGGGATTACAGGCGTGATGTTAAGTAGCTTCATTTAAAAGCGACCTACAACAGATTAAATGATACTTATCTAAGAGGTTCGACTATTTTCGTTCGAGCTATATCGGGTCTTTCGTGTGTAGATGACGAACGTACTAAATATTGACAGCTATAAAAAAAACTACCTGATTAAGTCACGATCATATCTAAAATTTATTTTTATTATATCTGTCGTTAAATATTCAGGACGAATCTATCATTATCAAGCGAAAAGTTTTTTTCCTTGTACGTTCCTATATTTACATCTATTTATTTGCCTGTATCATTTATTCACATGATGTACACTCTTTTCCTATGTTTAACCAAACCAAGTTAACAGACAACTATATAGAAACTATTCAACAACAATCTAGTGCACGGTATATACCTATGTAACGAGTAACAATGCCCAGTTAACCAAGCATACCGTTGGCTATTCGTAGAACAATAGAAACTTTGGTATGATGCGATGTGTAGAAGTTTTTTGTTCCCAACAAAAGATAGTAATTAATCGAACAGAGCAGACAATAACCGTTGTTACGTACTGATCTGACACGATATATCTTATAAATAAATTGTAGTAGCGAGACCAGGTATACAGGGGAATTGGAAGATTTGTGCTTTTTTGCACCGGTCTGTTATATTGCGGAAGACGCAGTGGCCCGCTATGCATTTCTTGTTCGTTCGTTAGTTTGGTTAGAAAGGTCATATGAAAGACAATTCCAAAGTCATTACTATGTTGTTTAAATCTCCGACCTAGTAATGTACGAATGCTTCCGCGCTCACAGGTGTCTATATAAAAATTATATCAATTGCACGTCTTCTTTTCGTTCCTAAGTTTATTTTACTCCACTCTAAAAAGTTGTTCAGATTCCTTCGTTTGCCTTCCTTCACTTTTTATTATTTCGGTCCTCTCGCGTTCCGTCAGAAAGTTTTGGGTCGGCAACAAAAACGCTGAAGGGCGACACTGACCACATGGAAGTCGAAAATCCCGTAATTCCTTTTTGTGTGGAACTTTTTAAGAATAATTACGTTGAAAGTCACCGTTTTACGTTACCAAAAAAAAACCTTGCGAAGGTAATTATTCAGGGACAAAGAGCAAAAACATTTTCCGTTCATAAAGATAATTGCATAAGAATCTAATATATAGAGGCCTAGCGTACGTGTTTGCACTACAGCTGTATGTGTACATAAAGTGCCTTTGGAGTCCCAATAAGCTTCGACATGATACGGACGTGATTTCGCTACAAAGAGATACTTTCGAGTAAACGAGACCACTAATGAAGTCCGATTGCTAGAACAATGTATCTTTAGGGTCTTGGATGTTCGAAAACTGTTCGAATGTTTTTGCTTCCTTTGTCCGTGGGAGACTTCCGCCTGAAACTTGCTCTCAAAAATTTGTAACAGACTTTGAACTTTGTAAGTTTGCAACATTCCGTTTTATACTTATTATATTACAATAAACGTCATTTCAAAGTTCTCGATTTAATGGTCTACTTTTATACCATTAAATATTAATTACGTTATCGGTATATTCATTTTACCATACCCTTAATATACTAAGAAAATTGCATTAGAAATGTATAGGTAAAATAACATTTTACTTTGCTTACCGTTGCTTACCATTGTGTTTAAATCGCCTCTATTGGTATTTCAATGGTAATACGTTCAAATTAGGCGTATTAAAGATTATGTTACGTGACACGCTTATCGAATCGTTTCGACTAAAAGCTTTTAGTGGGTCGGATAAATCATAGATGTACAGCCACGTGCGGGTAACGCACTGAATAGTTTTTTTTAGTCAAACACGAATATTACCTTAAATGTTTGTCAAATCAATACATACCTAATAAATACATACCTAATTATTTCTTTGTCATGCCAAAAACTGATATTTTTATAAAACTCAAGATTCAATAAATTGCCATTCCTACATAAACATTATTGATTTAAACAAATAAGCAAGAAGGAAATAAACAACTTATATATCCAATCGACGATGAGTTCATAATTCTGTTTTTATGGTACTTAAGAGGCCCAGTGGAGTCGTGATATAATAATATTATAGTGAGGTAGAAGCAGGGACTTTAATGTTTGATCGTTGGACGAAAATATACATTAACCTAAATATGTTATATGAGACATTGTTGTACAAGTTATTTTTATACGTTTCTTTTGCTGTTTTTGTACTAATTTACCTGTTACATTACCGGTTCTGCTATTGTACAGATAATCTACTATTTTGGTAGACAATTATATTGCTTTAATGTCAGCTCTGATTCTAATTCTATGAAGGCGCATGAAAAGACCCTCCACGAGCAGAATGATTAAGTATGAACTTAAGTTCCCTTATTCGTTTCAGGTAACAGCCTAAGATCACGCCTTATTTTAAGACATACTCGTAACAGCGAACCCGAATATTGGGTTTAGATAAAAACTTAATCGTTAAGTAAAGTCCATAATAGTAATGTAATTGTTTGAATTTGCCAGGAATACGAGTATCAACATTGAATTAAATCAACAAATTGGTCGAGTGCCTCGATTCCGTTTCTTTTCTGTTTGTCGTAAAAGAACGTGCTCTGAATTTGGATTCCTACAATCACTGTTTGACCTATATAACGGGTTCGTAAAACCAAAACAGTAAATAAAAGTCTATCGAGTAGTATTCTCAGGACACTGTGAACTGTGAGCGGCGACTATCAACTTCTCGAATTGCATTAAAGCTTACATCGGAAAATACGGGGAATACCTCTGATTTTGTCTTTATTTACCTGACCATTCAGATCTTACAAACGCAGATTCAGACCAACTTTTCTTTCTTCGACAGTAAGCAAAACATGGTAGTAGATAAATAGTAAATTTTCATATTGTATTGTAAATTAAATTTGTTATTGTGATTCAGAATATTATGTTAAACTTAATTCCACTATATCCTCAAATAAACGAACGTCGCAAACATGTACATACTTTATTAGTCATAAATAACAATATAGATATTTATTAAGCATAACTGTAACTTTTACGTATTAACTATTAACTTTTTTGTCAAAAAATTACGTACAATATTTGGAAGGTAAAATATTAAAAATCCTAAATTTAATTAATTCCTGATCATACACCCGAAAAGGAGTTGTTTGAACGTAGAAGACGAAAAATACTGCTATTGTTTACTACTGTTCGGAAGCAATACCGTTTAGGCCACGCCACCAATCTATATACATTGTTGATATCTAGCTTTACAGATGAGGCAAGCAAAAGTGCTATAGCTACAGACGTTCTAACTAAACTCGGGAGACTGGTGCTCTAGCTCTATCTGATCTCAAATAAACACAGATTTTATTTCAGATTGGACTCAGATACCTTAAATATTTTAATAAAATCAAGTAAACATTTTTGCTTGCTTGAATGTGTATTTGATGTTCCTCTAAACAATGAAAGGTTTATTATTACTACGTGGTTCGTCAATTTGCTAGCTAATATATAAGTTTGGGTATAATAAATTATAACTATCAGAGGCAGAAGCAGTGTTATTTCAAAATTACTAATATTCGTATGAGAACTGTGATGTTTCCTTTAAAGCGATGTCATGCTTAATTTTATTGGACATTTGCTCCAATTTGTGTGTGGGAACTTTGCTTGCTTTGAAAACGAATGTGGTACCTATTGCACGTTACTAAAAGGACTACTTGAATTCTGCGAAGTCCAACACTCCTACATGTAATCGTCGTGATAATCTAGAGATTTAGATAGATTTACCTTAAATCAATGCTTTGGCAATGAAATACTCAAATTACGATTCTCAAAATATGACTTTTTGTCGTCTTTTATTCAGGACACACTCGTACGTACATATGTATATTGTAGGAAGCGGGATAGAACAGTATTGGGGTATGTAGTGTTACTTTCAAGTAAAAAGTGGAAGGTAATTGAAAAATTCCTTTGTTACCCTCGGGAAAAATGTAAAAATATGTAAAGCAAGGACTTCCCAACAATTTTCAGTGCTTTTTTTACATGCAAGACAGATAATGTTTACCATCGGTAAAATATTTCAATATACATTAGCCCATTTTTCTCTATTCCGCAGGTTATTCAGCGGGTGGAAGCAGCAGCGAGGATGGTACGGACCTCTTCTTCTTCACCAACAGCACAATGTCTCCTGACATCGTGGTGCAGCCGACCTTCGACAACTCCACAAAGAGAGAGTACACCGCCGCTGTGGGCCAGCCCGCTTACTTGCACTGCCGAGTAAAAAATTTAGGTGATCGATCGGTAAGTACTAATATTTTACGATAGTTCTTGTAACGTAGGCTCTGCAGATAGGAAACAGATGTTCAGCTGAACTTTCCTTTTCGATTGTAATCATCGTACTTACATACGTTGATGATGATTGGAAATACATAGTTCACTGCTGAGCGTAGGCCTCCCATTGTGTCCGTACCCACAATCGATAAGCTGGACATGCGGGTGCAAGAACCTACGGCCTCTCGTACCATCTACGCTGCTGTCCATAGTCGGCCGGGACATTTAGGCCGGCTATACCGCGATCTGCCAGCACCGAGTTTAGCCGCATCTTATACGCCCTGTATTCCAACACAGGATTTTTTTTCCAATTTCGAACATTATTTTCGAAACCTAACACAGATTGAATTCGAAACTAGAAAGAAAAATTACAAGACTGTAGTATATTCTATAGAACCACATACAATCCAGTACCTGTTTGATATTTGCATCAGGTCCATGGCTTCAACGGAAGCTACATCAGGCATGTGTCGTGATAGGCCGCAAGCCATTTCCAGTAACAATTACTCGTAACTAAAACTACTTTGAATGCTTAAAATACCATAACAAGGATAAAACTTCCCCAGCCGGCGATGGGCCGCAGCGTAGACGGTGCCAGAAACTTTGCTCTGCGATCCTCACGCGTGTTCAGTGTGGAGATTACCCAAAACCCACTTAAGCGAGGGTTATGTCCAACAGTGAACTGAGATAAGCTGATGATGAAGGACCACAAAACTTTTACATCTACCAGCTGTTTCATTCATAAAGCAATGCCCATCTTTGATACATATTGATTTAATCTATAACTTAGTACTGCATCATTAATATTTCTCACAAAGAAGCTCTAGGTTTGCTTTGAAACTAAAATGCTGGTTTGTGAATTAGTCATACATTTTTAATGTAATTTAAGCCCGAAGGCGGTTAACCCAGACGGTAAGAGAAATTTCGTTAATAATTGTATATTATTCCTTTGACCGAAATATTATTCAAACTCAAGTAGCTTTCAGACTGCGATGTTATTTGAAGTTTTTTTAACTCACACTGCGATTTTGGTATTTAATTTTAAATCGCCGCCAGTTTGAATACATTTTTACACTAACACCTTTTGCAATGACACGTTGCATGAGACTAATATTAATAAACGGTATTAAAATCTATGTAAAACCACATAAATAGCTGTCGAATATTACTCATAGTTGACAAAGATGCCGTACTGATGCGATACTGCGTACAGCCGTAAAGCCTCCAGCGAAATCACCCAATAACTTTTTCTGCGCACTCTTATTACCGAATTCCGAGATTTCATTAGCGACTCTTTCATTAAGTGGCTCCTGAAGTAATTGCATACTTTGTACTCATGGCTGTACCTTTATCGTATTTTAGATCCTTTAATGGGCGTTTAAGGCATCACACAAAAAACATTTTATTTAGAAGCCACCTCTCGTGTTTTCGAGTTTATCCTCATTAGCATCAAATAGCTAACATTTTTATGACTTTCTTCAATGGAGGATATATACATACTTTTTTCTCAATGTATCATATATAAATGTAACTTCACTTCTGTAATCCCCATAGAGGTAGGCAGAGAAATGTAGTACATTTCCACATTCCACCAGTTACGTTTAGGTCCCACTGTGGAATAGATGGTTGGGCCCCATTGACACAAATCGGGCATATTTCCAAATTCCGAGCTACTACTAGAAAATCTAATTTAGAAAAAAGTAATAGGACCTCTCAATCGGCAGTGGCGCTTGCAACCAACATGATCAAAGAGAGAGGTATATCATTAAAAAAATATATACATAAATGGCGTTCGATGAAAACGATACTGAGCTTTATGTGAATTAAACGAGGCGCGTTCACAACGAGCAGAGTGTCTCGCTTCAATAGCTCATTTTGAAAATTAGCGCACGCCTAACAAGACCCCTCTCTGTATGTCAATCCTTGACCTAAATACTGTCAGGCATCGTTTATGTAGTCGCAAAGCGTAGTGCAGTGACTAGGGCGCAATTAGGATGTTTAATGGTCATAATACACCTACCATTACTTATCATGACTCATAGAGATAAAACATTACATTTACATGTGCATCTATGGTATACATATCATAACCTTTCTCCTTTTAAGTGGAAACTTGTATCTATTGATGAACTATAAAAGTGATCAGATAATGATCGATGTTAGCACGAAAAATATTCGTTATACATAATACTATGATCTTAAATGCGAGCTAACTAAGCTCTACTAAAAGGAAAGTAGTACCTAACCCTATTAATGACACATTTTTTTTGTTCAACTGTTGGACTACGGGACTTCTTTTAGAATGAAAGGGTGAAAACCGTAGTCTGCCACGCTGTTCAAGTGCGGGTTACCAGACTTAACTTAAGCGAATATTTTAATTTATATGAATATACATCTTAACTTTAAGGTAAAATTTAATAAACACTCTTTATAAAAAAAAAATCCGGGATAAAGTCACTGTTTACTAAGTATATGTTTAATGGTTTTATCGTGAAATAAAAGTAGCGAAGTTTAATTTACAATTTCCCAATATGAATAAACTATCCTAAGAATTAAGTTTTGCGTACGTGGCCCTCGTAGAATCAATACGTGGGAAATCTTTTATTGCGGAGTATCAATTCCCTGCTTCTGTATGAAGGCGACTAGTCCACATCGGTGTCATACAGGAAGCACAATCGCTGCGATTCTTTCTTATGGAGTATCCGTTTACAATACGTTCAGCTTTCATTATTTTAGACCGCTTCAAAGAGAATAGGCTTAGGTATCTTTTCTTTTGCCGAGTAAAAAATTCTGTTAAAGCTTTTCCCTCGGATCTCCGTGTCCCCATTCTCGAGTTGCGCCGTAATCTGCGGGAATCGGGGTTTGTGTCAAGAAAAATGAAAACACCCGACACCGAATTCCGAGAACCGAGTTTTCACACAAAGAACTTTAGCCAATATACGAAATAACTATTCGGTCTCACTCTTCGATTCCTTCCACGTGCATATTCACATTACTAATACGCTATTTCCTTGTTTATACGTTATGTATGTATATTCAAAAATGGATACAATATTACTTTGTAAAAAACCGCCAAAGAAATGAGCGTTACCAGAATAAATGCATACCAAAATACTTAATATGTTGGTTGTTGAACAGAAATTTTGAATTCTGTAACGATGGATTTGAAAACTTAACGATTTATACTATTGTTCATTGCTCTGGTTAGTATTATAAAGTCATAGTTCTTCAAAATCAACAATAGAGCAAAAGCATTATGTAAATGTATTTGCAACCGAAGCCTATGTTAAAATCCTGATATAAGAACTCATCTGCAAAGTTTACATCTCGAATCACGCAACACACAAGAAATGGAAAAAAATATGTCATAGACTTTCACCGCATCCATTCCATTTCATTGAAATAAACGACAGAAACATATCGCCAATCTCTCTGCAGCCCGATACGTCTTCAGGCCGTTTCGTTTTGTGTTTCCAGACGAGACTAGTCAAATTCATTCATTCGGGTCCGGAAAAAGGTTCAAGTTGCAAAGCGAGGGTGCATGATTTATAGTTCTTTTACAATTTCCCCACTATCCACTGATAGGTCTTCTTTGGCCCAGGAAAGTTTTGAGTGAAGCGTTTTATCACAATATTCGGGGGTAAGCTGCTGATTAATAATATTGCGAGTTTGTTCTTTTTGCCTTTCAAAACATTTACGTCCATGATAATGAGTAAACCGCAACAGATCGCAAACTAATCAAAATATTCAAAACAATTCAATTTTAAGCTGACAAAAAAAATTAAATTTCTTTGAATTAACAGCAAATTGGTATGCAAGTCATTTCAGATTTAATTTTCACTGTAATTAATACAATTTTATAAAAGCAATAGAATCAAAGCCGACATCGATTACTCTTGAGAAATAAACGAGAAAAACCTTATCACTCTACAGTAGATACATGAAAGACACGTGTTTCATAATTTCCAACATAACTATATGGTAACAATAACGATTCGCATATTTTTTTAATATGGAATTTGTGTTTTTATTGTTTAGGACATAACAAACTTCTAGGCGGACCTTAGAGTGTCACAGACTCGTTAAAATTAAGTATAATCAGAGAAATCGCTAAGAAAAGTCATTGGGCTTATAAATTAAATTACATTAAATATTACCTCTCGTAGGCCCAAACTACGAGTATATACGAGTATGTAACATTGTACAATATTCTGTATTGTGTATTGTAATATGTTTGTTTCCCCATAAAGTTTGGTCTTGGAAGTGTAAAACGAGTTTGTTACTCACAAACCCAATAAAAATAATCATGGTATTTTTAAACAAACGTAATTATAAGAGGAGCTCTTTTTCTGAGACGTGCCGCCCGAGCACACAATAAAAACGCTTGCGGTCAAATTACGGTCCTACAACAATGGAGCGGTACTTTAAAATATCATAATTTGAGGCGTGAAAGGAGGATAATAAAAGCGTAAAACAATTTCACCTAGAATTTCAGCAAACATGGTCATAACTCCGAGCGGGGAAACCGTAAAAATCGAGCAACGGAGGCAAAGTCTCTATTTGTCGGTAGCACGCCACGTTAAACACATAGCGACCGTAAAGATTCGCATACAATGTAACGAAAGCTACGCCTATCGAGGCGTAAGAGTTGCTCAGCCGACTTCGATATGCCGAACCGTATCAATCCTTCACATATAGTCACAAAGAAACAAATGAAAAATGATTACGTACCTAATGTTTGTAAGACTTACGTTTATTACTTTTGTAACAAGACAGTAATTACTCGTATTACATATATGTATTATAAAGCAACTTCATATAAAAGCGGAATTTAATTTTCAAAATCAAAGAAAATAAAGTCGATATATTGAAAAATATATTTCATTTTTCATACTCGTCATACGAATTACTTAGAATTGCTGAAGACTGGATATATCGCAATCGGCTAATTCGTATATACCTACCGTATATGCGGACACATGTTCTTTGTAAATTCATAAGTACTAAACCATTTACGTGTCATACTATAAGCACTTTGATTACTCAGGCATTGACAGAAATAACCAGATCTACATTTTACAAGTCATAATTTTAATCAATTTTTAATCGTGCCGCTGTTGTCTATTATTTTACAAATAAAAATGAGGAGATTTTTTGCAAAAAAGCGCGTCTCCAGCATTTAAACCTAGCACCCCTGGAGTGGGAGACAGAGTACGCATTCCATTCTGTTAACTTCTATCATTTAAAAGTGAAGACGATAAAAAGACGACTTTGAATATACGAGCCATCAGAAAGTGGACACAAAACTTGGTCAGGTTAGCGGGATAGTGGAAACAAAAATCAAAGAACTAAGCTGTGGTAATATTTGGGAATTACGAATGAACTGAAAATATTTTTGAATGATAAGTGATGTTATATAAGAGAAAAATAAGATGATTGCCGACAAAATTGTCCAGGAAAATTGTTCCGAGAGATCAAAAGAAAACATTTGCTCCTTTCACATTCATAACTTTGCACCGCTGGTGGAATAAGAAGCATTGAAGCTGCTGAATATATATAAACGTAACATGGAACACTCGCTTGAGGGCGAAGAAAACTTTATTCGTTCTGTTTCACTTTTATTAAAAAAAAAATGTCAATAAAGAATAAAAGGAATAGCTGCCGAACATTCATGATGGTAGATGGTAGCCGAGCTCTGCGATCCCAACCTGCATGCCCAGTGTGGGGATCGTGCACAAAAAGCAGCAGTAATGGTAGACAGGCCGATGATGTTTCACGATGGATCATTACTGAATATTATTAAAACTGTTTGCCATATAATCAACACAAACGATCTAGTAATTTCAACGTAGCATTGAGTTGGCATTTCTAGCAATGACATTACGATATACACATTTTTATATATACACATGCCAGAGCCCCGACTGAGTAGGCAGAGAGGACTGCGTGCTAAATATCTCTATTCTAACAGACTTGTCGTGTTTCTTTCTTATACATTCATAGCTATGTTCATACATTCACGCTGGTTTCGGAGACCTCTGACTCTACCATCAGCCAATATCTGGCCTATTTGATCACAATATAAATATTTGATCATAATACGAGTATAAGTAATTGTTTTTATCACAATATAAATTTTGAATGCGTATTGCTAGTTAGCAGTAAAAAATATATAAAAATAAAAAAAATAATTTGGAGCATTAAAATTTAACTACTAAAAACCTAAAACAAAATTACATTGTTTGCTTTCCAAAGGATATTATTATGTTAACAAGTAAAAGAAACATTTCACAAGAACTTGTGGCCGTTTACTAAAGCAATACCAACTTCATCGCTACTTGAAGGTAAATAGATCGTTCTTAAAAGCGTGTTGGAAATCAGTACAGAAGCTCTATTTAAATATTTCTTTGACTTCGATTCTTTACTTACCGACAATCGAACAACTTACGAAGGCATCTCAAAGTAATATCAACGTAAAAAAATTTGTAACTTTGCCGGGAATAAAACAGATATATTCACATATTCCAAAAGTTTTTCAAATAAGAAGATTTTTGTCTCGGATAAGTCATGGATTTCTTACAAGAAGTTGTTTCAAGTATTCTTATCAGCGGCTTTTTACCTACTTGAATATTAAAATTGTTTTACCACCAACTGGAAGTTACATTTTTTTCACATCATAGCTTAATTTATTAAGCAAGATTTAATGATTAATACACAAAAAATATTACCGATAAATTTTTAGCCTCAACCAAAATCTGATGAAGGATATATAATCATCTAGATCTATATATTTACATATACTAATCTTTACTGATCTAAACATATATAAAAAATATAAAAATATGTTCTATATCCGACAGCGGTCTGCAGTAAACTGATGATAATTATGAAAATATACATAAATAAATTAATATGTTCTGTTTTTGCAATAGACAGGAGGTCGACTTTTTGCGGCAATATACATAGTAGCATATGTCGTTAATGCAGAACTGCATCGCAACTCATGGCTTTTGTCGCATTTGCGATGCGACAGCAGCATTTCAGTGTCGCTACATTATCGCCATTCATACGCGAAGGTGTCGGGTGACATCGGTTAAAGGAGCGAGCGGCGCCGCAGCGCCCGCGGCTTTAAAAGCATATCGATGTTATAGCGCGATGTAGTAGCAAAGCTGTATCGCGGTAGTGGCGGCACAAGCCTCTGCTGCGTTTGCGTAGTTATACGACGACAATATCGCATTCGTATCGCTACTGAATCGTTATTAAAAGTTGCCGGAGCCAACCTCCCTAAGTTGGACCCACATATATATTACGGGTAGTAGGCTTTGAAGATTCATATAACAGTCAAGACGGAAAGCGCTGAAATGACCTTAATCCTTCTCATGCCCGGAGCAAACCCATGTCCAACATAGTTTTAGTCTGATAGAACCAGATATCGATTTAATATTTTCGACAAGATCGCCATACTAATTTACACCCTTCTAAAGACCATTCAGACATTACACACTTCAGTGTTTTGTAATTGTAGGCTGCGAGTTCGATTTCACTCAAAAAGAATAAAATAATTGAAGGATGTTTGTTTTTGTTCTTTATCTGGATGCAAATTAATATATACGAGTATGTTTATGTATTTATTAATTTATATTTTTTGTGTGTTTATCATCTGTCTGGTTACTTGATATTGTCTAGTTACCATAACAAGGTATTTGTTTAGTTAGGAATCGGGAAGCCATTTGAGTCTCAATATATACATATAATTAGGTATATTTATTGCGAGAACCTACTATTCGCGTCGGTAACGAGATCTCCAGTTTACTTTCGCGAGTACAAAACGCTCCTGGGCTTCACAGTCATTCAATAGGGTTTATTCATCAAACGACGGCTTTAACTGAGATCCTAATCTCATAGTTGATGACTTTGAACATTTGTAATTTGGTTTATGGTCTTATTAGTGGCCACTTGTAGCTCTCGCATTGCTCTTAAATATTGATACCGAATCTCGTCGGAGCTTTAGATACCAAACGAGCATAAATGCGTCATTTGCTAACAGTAAATGCAGTGTCTAATAGCACATTTCAAAAACCTTGGAAAATATTAGCGTTTAAACAGAAACATCTACTTTTAAAGTGTTAATGGTAAAAATTATATTAATTTGACAAACGAAATTCATTGGGGTATGTGGTAAAGAAAGTAAGACGCTATTAGTACGCTTTGATTTACTGAACGTGACATTTCGACCGCCTGTTACAGCTAGCATGTGAGATTTGATTTTCCGTAAGTGCCATAGGAAATGTCGCGTGAGAGCGGTCGCCAAAGCTCGCAGGGAATAAAGTAAAGAGAATTGGGTCGAGGCTCACAAGCAGTACATTTTGGATCTAAGCCAGCCAAAGTCGCCATGATTTGTTTACTTTTATTTTATAAAAATATTTTAATATGACCATTTTGCTAACAATAAAAGCACAGTCCCATGTACATATACTGTAATGTTTTTACTGACGACCATCGGCACTGAGATATGTGTATTCAAACTGTCAGCCTTTAGTGAATAACTAGACAAAACGTAAAGAATGCCGATGTTGATGTTAGGATTAACATCTACATATTTTCATTCATTCGTAATGCTTAGGAGGGCGTACGGAAAAAATGGTGCTCGCATTTCAGGGCAATTGGTTTGGTAAAAAATGGGGTTTAATAAAATATGTATAAAGAGGTTACACTTCGTTATATGTTGCCAAATAATGTTTTACCGCAAAAGATTTTGGTGGCAGAAATCGCGGTGTGTTCTACGGTTATTTCAAATAAGAAAGCGACACGTGAATTTCCCGCGGGACAAATTACGTAATCGTGTGTGCGCTTTAGCGGTGACTTGGCAAAATAAATAGGTACTTTTTATTTGTAAGTATATCAGCAATGAGGCGGTTGTGCCACTTTCAATACACTGTCTATGGGATTACAATATTTGATGTTCGCTTTGATATTGAATTACACCGATGTATACAAGACACAAAAAAATTGTACAAGCGTCAAATACAAAAAAAAACGAAATTCTTTCGTGCATATATATAATAATGGATATTATACAATAATGGATTTTACTTTAATTCAACTGTATACTTACCAACGTTTTTATGAGTTTATCTCTTTATTACCAAAATAACTAATCAAGTAACAGACCTGCTCGCTGCGTGTGGATTCACACACATCAAGCTTACATTGGACAAACAATCCGTAAAAGAAAATATGAGTTCCATTTGCGCAATACGTCCAATGCCTGCAATGAACAGCCCAACATGTGTCAGAAGTCGCAGTAATTAGCTGTCGCGGTCGCCCGCGTCCGGGGAATAACAGCAATTCGGGCGAACACTATTATTTATATAGGAACCACATATGTACATACATATGTCTAGGAATCAATGTATTTACGTTCATACTCAATGTTACATCATAACAATTTGTGAAACTGTTACATCATAACAATTTCACATCTTACTAAACTAAGTTTTGAGTTTGTAACACTAATGAAAATACCCGTTTTAAATCTTAGAGACGTAATCTATATATCTGGCAGGTTCTGTCAAGATGTGATGAGTTATATCAAGGATAAACCCACACTACTTTATTTTCTCGATTACCGCTTATATAATTATAGGTACTTTGTAATTATAGGTAATAAAAAAATACTTGTTGTGCGTAGCAGAACAGATTAACAGGCCTGAAAGTTACAAACTTTAGCGACATGACTGTGCTTTACGTAAACCAGAAAGTAATATCACGCTGTATGTAGAACCTCCCGAATCGATTTGCGTAGGACAAATGACAATAAAAATATTATTATTATAATATTGATTGTTTCATTGGTTGTTGCAAGCGTGACTGTCACCGAGACTTCCTGGATTTGAATACGGGGTCGGGTAGTATCGGAATTTTTAATTTAGAATTTTCTTATTAGGTAAATATGTATGTAGTGTTGGCTTGGGGTCTGACTCAAGTCATAATTATTGGAAGTCCAAGGAACATTGCTAGAGTTTACTAGCATCAACTCCCGCAGATTATATTTAACGGTATACAGATCCCATTTAGTAATGAAGTAAAAAAATCTAGCTAAACAGCTAGCTAATCTAGTAAAACAGCCAGCTCAAACCTTACTTCTTCCTACACTTGACAATACCTATACTTGATATCTGAATGTAACTGAGGAGCAATTTTATGAACTTGGGTGTCTTCAAAATATATGCATAAGGTTCACGCTCGTATTTGACTTACGAAAATATGACCATGTGTCCGAATACCACACTAAGTTCAAGTGGCTCCCAGTTCGTCATCGTCGAAATACTCGTATCCTGTCTGGTCCCTATTGCGCGCTGTTGGAGCCCGCAACACCAGCGCACTTAAAAGAGCGCTTTGATATCCTTGGGTCGTCGTAGCATCGTTCACTGCGCTCTAGTTAAAATCTCGCTCCCCGTATTCCAGCACATTCCACGCCATACTATGATAAGTCTCTTTCTGATTTGGCCGTACGAATGTGGAATGCTTTTCCATTGCATATTCTAAGTGCCACGACCATCAATTCCTTCAAATGACTAGTAAAGTATTACTGCTTTAAACTTTTATTATACATTTATTGTTATTACATATTTATTCTTATTTTTACAACTGTCACTGTGATTACTACTGTGTATTTTAGTCATTTAAATTACTCGTACACCTCGGCTCCATATCTAATGATTTCTTTTCTTTTTTTCTTACCCTAAAAGATTGCTTGTTTTCTCGAATCGATAATCAAATTTTCTCGAATCTATAGTACCTATACAATATTTCGTTCTCTGTCTTGTATGCATATTAAGTATTCTCATTACTAGAACCTGTTTGTGCGCTATTGAATTTATCCCACAGCTGTGAATTACGGCAAGTTCTTTACATATTTTTTACATGTACATGTAGTGTATAGCCGAAAATAAATGGTCAGCGATCACGGAGTTGAGTGTAGTAAAAGCAGGCAATAGGAAGAACTCATTTTATAGAAATCATACACTTTCTGGAAGGTTCTATTTATGATTGATACACCTACATTTTCCTGAATTTATGAAGACCATTTTCGCAGATTGGACGTGAATACCGTTTACCTTTTTCGAACCTCGAAGTTATTGAGGCTGGGTATGTCTATTCTTCGGAATGGAATTTTTCATTTGCTTTTTAATTGGTTTAAGTTATTACAGGGGAGGGTCTACGTGCGATAAACAGGTCATGCCGACTGACAACATTAACATTTATTAGGAATCTGTAAAAAGCTCTTTTGTATAAATGACATAACCCAAGTAAACAGCAAGCGGCTTTTATAACCTTTTCTTCTAACTAGACTGCCTCGTTGGTCGTGTTTGTTGCAAGTGCGACTGCCGATCGGGAGGGCCCGGGTTCGATTCCCGGGTCGAACACTACAAAATTTTCTAATTTAGATTTTCTAGTAGTGGTTCGGAGTCTGGATA
>DWFO01000106.1:0-26745 GCA_018246595.1 Mimoniades nurscia nurscia
TATTGAGATCTAATTGATAAGTGAGCCTATTATTTCTGTACCTGTCTATCATCTCCGACATCATCTCCAACATATATGTAACGTAGTAGACAATCTCTTATGCATTTTTCGAAGAAACTAGATTCGAATCCGGAACCTGCGAAAGCGAGGTTAATTTTATGTAACCCATAATATTACATCACTTCACTGACAGTGGACATTGGTACTTTCACCGCAACCGAAGATGTAACATATACAGAAACGAGTTTCATCTCGCGAAGTCATTTCAACCTTATTTTTACAGCAGCAAAGATCATTTCACTTCAATCCAATCTAAGTTATTCACAAATAGGGATTATAACCTGACAAAGCAATATCGACTCTATTGCATGTGGTTATGGTATGATTCTCAATACAATTTAATTAATAATGCAAGAGATTTTTCGGAAAAAATATGTTTGCAACATTATAATGGATATTATTATTATTATTATATTACATACTCGAGTTGATAACAACAAGACAATTCTATACTGAATGTGTTTTGGTTTTGTTTTCACACACACCAACAATGAAACAGCAATACTTAATGATTTTGATGCAAGAATAGAATTGAACATTTTGACAAGCTGTATTTATATAAAATAACGTAACGTTACGCCTGTTTGGCTCGAAGAGATAGGCAGTGAAATGTAATACACTCCCATGTGTCACCAGTTGCGTATTGCGTCCCACTATGAAATAGATGGTGAACTTATTGCCATACATCAGAGTCATCTCCCTACATCGAGCCACTACTAGATAATCAAAATTAAGAAAATCCAATACTATGGTGTGAAAATCCAATAATCCCGAGTGGTAGACAAGTGCAATACACTACAATCCGAGTCACTACTAGATCTTTTAACCAGTAATTCTAAGTGAGAAAAACCCAGCAGTAACCGACCCGGGATTTGAAACCAGGATCTCTCGATTGGCAGTCGCACTTGCAACCAACACGACCAACGCGGCAGTTAAAATAAATAAAGTAATCTGTTTAAAATAAGCAATCAAAACTGCGTTTATTACACTGTAATGTATTCTTATAACCAACCGTGATTGAAATTCCACCATGATTCCTTACATGATAAGTTTAAACATAATTGTGGTTTTTCTGTCAAAGGTTATATATCTTTATAAACGTGCTGTATTCTATAGATTGACAATAGACTATTATATCTCTAACCTTAACAATATGAAAATGAATTATTATTTTTTATTTTTATTTATTTATACCACGCATATCTTATATACTCGTATTTTAACTCTGTGGGTACATTTATTACCTATACATATAAACCAACTCCAAATAGGCCAAATTACACACGCCTCCGCGACATTTCCAAAACTTAGTACAAACATTTCTCTATGCGTATTAATAAATTGATAACTCTATTTTGTTTAAGTTATTTAGTATAATGTTATAATATCACCATCTCCGTCATCACAAACATCAAGTGCATTACCGTTCCTCCACTGGATGCGGGTTTCTTCTCAGAATGAAAAGGTTAAGGCTGTGGTCTACTACGTTGACATCTGCGAGTTGAAACGCCTTAGAGAATATAATGGACAAGACATAGATGTTCTGGTTTCCTCACTGGAAAACAGTATTTCAGTACTCAAATATGGTATTACAAGTTATGACTTTGGACATGTCGTCGTTGGCTCCAACGGCTCGCGATGAGTGTTTGCCATTGCGTTTTACAATTGACGTATGCATTGTCCGCGTGATACTAAGAGTGAACTATAACTGTAATATTTTGTATTGTGTAACTTTGAAAATGTCAACGGCGATGTGATCCAAACATTTTAACGTCTGATGAATTTTGACTGAAACTGTTATAATTTACTATTCTAGACCGAAGGGTAGAAGAGAGCGAAACTGTTTGAACGATCATAAAACTTATTGATCCCACTGCTGAACAATTATTCCTCACAGTCTCGACAATGGTCTTTTGTTGTTTTGTTGTGTTGTATCATGTAAGCCTGTGGATCAATTCACATTGTATACGGGAGCGCAAATGAATGTAACCGCCAAGGAACACTACAAAGTTTTCTTTCGCCTCTTTTTCTTTATTATCACGATGTCTCGTTGAAATCACTTCCCCGTATAATTATCTCCAATTTGAATTGGTGAAAAAATGTTTTAATGATCTAGCCGTTCGTGAAAAATTTAAGCAAATATCAAGGGTTGCTTAGGCGTAATTACTTTAACAGATTATGTACATACTACTACATAAATACGTATATTTAAATACATATTTCTTATAACATCCAGATACAGAACAAATACATGAGCTCATCACGCAAACAATATTTTTCGTGGATGGGAATTTAACTCACGCCCAGCAGTTAGGTTCACGAATAACTGGACCCACGGACCAGTCATAAACAGACTGCCCGCCACAGAGTTCAATGCTTTCCCATAAAGAATTGCGTTGGCCATCTCTATGTGTTTTTAATTCTATGGGTTACGTCAGTGTACTAATGTGAAATGAGGAAGGAAATGGCAAGTAAATTCAAACCATCCTGTTACTTGTGCGAAAGCCGCCTGTCTCGTCTTCCGGCCTATCACTAGTTGAACTAATACACTTAATTTAAAGAGGCGCAATTAATTAATTAATTTATATCATTATTCAATATTTTTACAAAATATTGAAAACAGTTCAGTTATGTATATTCAAAAAAAAAGACGACGACATTCTTAAAGATTTTTTTAAATATCTTATTAGCATTCTTGATTCTAAAAGACTAAATATTTTAGTCAAAATGTTAAAAGAATGTCCAGAACAGTAGATACCTACAAGTAACACCTTGAACTAGCAACAGATGCTAAGATTCTTAAAGAATGTAACAGATGCTAAACTAAGCATTCTGTTAAATTCCTTAAGAATCTCTTAAGGAATTTAACAGAATGCTTAGTTTATCCTCAGCGCATACTTTTAAATTATTGTCATCATTAACAACTTCTAAATTATTGTAATTCCACTATCAGACACAAATATAATCCTTGGAATGAAAAATTTGTGAATTATTTGACTTCATACGCCAAGAGAACAATGGATAAACGTCTAAGTCATGTAGGTTTCCTCTCGGTGTTTCTTCAGTATAGTGGTACATTATAATGCAGGAACTAACGCTCGACAGCTCACAGTAATACTTAGTTCTACCTCACGAATAGCGACCACCTAAATATCTTGATTTGATTAAACTGTTTTATTTTTATATACGTTATACAAGTTCAAGAAAACATTTAAACTTTTCGGTAACTGTCACTTGTGATCATAAATTATTACAACTCGACAACCCGTTTACAGAAGATACGTAGCTTAGTGGTCTCAATATCGAACCCTAAGCCGCTTCTTCGATTTTAAAGCGCTATACCTATGTTTCTATTTAAGATTAAGGGAAAATGTTTGCGAAAACACATACACGTTAGAGTTCTATGTAATATTCTAAAACGCGTCTGAAGTGTGCTAAGACACACTGGGCCAGCGTGGCAAACTACACCTTCAATCTTTCCGACCCTCTGAAGGGATATCGATAATCATGCCGTTTATCATTATATTTTACATCAAATACTCGTAGTATTCAAATGAAAATCATACCAACGTACATAAGCAAATATTATGGCGGCAAACATTTAGGATCAGGATTTAACAGAATTTCCACGTAAGCTGTTTGTGAACTGAACAATTCGTTATGCCTAGACTAGCAAACTCTTGTGAAGTGTATGAAGCCGACAGAATAAAGAAATGAATTAAACGAAATGTCTCGTTGCTCGTGTTGGTTGCAAATGCGACTGCCGATCGGCAGGTCCCGGGTTCAATTTCCGTGTCGGGCACTAGTAAATTTTTCTATTTTAGATTTTCTAGAAGTGGCTCGGAGTCTGGATATGTGCCCGGTGAATGGCAATAAGCTCAGCATCTATTTCATAGTGTGACGTAAACATTTACTGGTGAAACTCGGGAGTGTTCTAAATTCCTCTGCCTACCTCTTCGGAGATCACAGGCGTCATGTTACGTTTTTTTTAGGTAAACAAAACTTACTTTGCAATTGACAGTAATAATAACAATAATCACAGCTAACAAGCTCTGTATGATATAGGTACATTGTAGACATAATTTTTTTTACAGGATTACTTCAGATAAATCGGCATTAGTGAAAATTTTCTGAGGTTAAAACATAAAAGTTTACGAGGTTAAAAGTATTCAAGGCCGACACTAGTCTTCTTGTTTGTGGCTGGCGGTAGACAAGTAACGTTTCGTTTAAAGTAATCCCACCCCACAGCTACATCCATTCGTACCCCGAGGTAGTAGCTACTCACAAGAAGTAATTTGTGTTTACGTTTAAAAGTTGTCAAGTCTGGGCGCGTCTTTATATTCATGCCATTTATTTTAATCCTCACGAATAGCAACTTGTAAGTGTCAAGATTCGAATAGGTTAACTTATTATGTAAGCTGTACTGTTATAATTGTACCTACAGTCATGTTCTAATTGAACTATTCCATCAATTGATGATGAGTGATAGACTAATAAACTAATAATTTTATCAACAATGACTAATAATGTCTGTACTAATTGCTAAATTACTAATATAATTGTTCCAAGGTTTGTCGCAGTCAAATCTGGCTGAGGTCACTTATGACCTACTCACTTATTACTATCGTCATATAAAAAAAAACATTTCTCAAAGCTTCACATATTTTATAAATATAATGATAGTAATGTGCACTAAACCGATGCAATGTTTATTACCACGCATTAAAAAAAAATCCGCATTAAGTGTTTTCACTTCGCAGTAATAGCAGTCGCCTTCAAATGAGACAGGCCGGTGGCGTAACAGCTGAGGAGAGGTGGCAACTCGCCGCAGTCGACTTGTTGTGTGGTAGTGCAATCGACGGTTGGACAGTTACGTCGCGAGTAAATTTGTTATGGTCAGTATTTTTTTTTGTTATTCTTGTGTCTCTGTTCATCGCGATGTGCTCGTATCTCTGCATCGATGTTCGTCAACGAATATTCGTGTTTATTGAATATACATTTTCAGTGAATCGAACGCCATTGAATGAATGAATGAACGCCAGTGAGTGAATATTTGGTGATTTTATTTTATGGACAATAGTTTTATTTTATTGAATAGTTCATTTAATTGGTTTGCAGTGTATCTTAATGTTAAAACAAAGGCGTTAACGACAAAAAAATCTGAACGTCTATTATAGTAGAAAATATAAATAATTAATCAGCACAGTCTAAAAATGTTTATTAAACCGAAAAAAAATAAACCTGTTTTTGTAATTAGATTTTTTTGCTAAGCGATTTTCGTAAGGTACAACATTTACTGAAAATTAATTACGAGTGAAATTAAATCTGTTCGCTTCAGAAACCTGAGTTTGTTCATTGAATACAAATATTTAGAAATGTTTTCTCGTTCAAAATGAAACAATATCGATATGCAACATTACGTGCGACCAATCTGTTACAATGTAACTAAAATTGAACAACTGAGTAAGTTTTCATAATTGAAGGGTATTCAAGATAAATGTCAAAATATTTCGACTGAACACCGTGGTACCGGGATTCCATCGTGACTTTTAAGTAATATGTAGATATTAATAAAATAAAAAAATATACTTCAATTACAGTTATAAGGCAATTATAAGTTATAAGACTGTTGCTAAACGTAGTTGGCAATAGACCTATTGATCTGGTGGTTATGGCCTTAAACAGAGCCTAGAGTTCCGGGTCATAGATCATCCAGGACAAATATTTATGCAACGGGCAAGAATATCTTTTCTGGATCTGGTTGTAAAATATAAAGTATCATCACATTTTAAAACCATGAGAGGTAAGCAAAGCAGTGTAATTCACTCGCACGTTTCACCAGTTAAGTTTATGTCTATATATGGTATAAGGGTTAGTCCTATTGCCAAATACCGGGCACAAATAAAATACTTACAGATAAATTTCGAACCATGAGTATGTTTTTAAAATATAGGGTATATTTTAAATGGTAAATGTAATATAGCAGCTGTATGGTAATTGTACCATAAGCTCAGCTTTCTCAGATAACAGCACTGCACATAAGCTTTATCTATATGTTTTATAGACATATAATATGTAGTCGATCAGATAACTGGTTCCTGTGTCACAGCCTGTGATACTTCGACAGCTGTACCCGTTGTCCCATTACGTTATTAATATCACACTCCGGGCCACTCATACAAGTATTGGTAGATATGACTCGACTGCCACCACGCTTGTCTGGAGTTGCGAAACCGTTCTTAGAGCCAATGCCAAGGCTTAATTATCATCTAACTCTAACACTAATGTGATGTTTCTTTATATTTAGTATAATTTTTCGAATGTTGTACAATGGCAGTGATCATAATGAACTAACACTGCTATTGTTATCACAATCAGAGTTACTGAGTAATGTACAGTCAGATCTAAAAAGATATATCGTATTCGCACTCTCTGCCTCCCCCGTAAGGGCCCTGGCTTGACGATATAATCTTAGATTAGCGTTATTTGCTTGATAACCGTCTTTTAATTACTAACATACTAATTTACATATACATAACTCAGTGTGTAATGCATATGTGTTACAGCTGTGTTATTACTGTGTCGTAGTATAACTATTACTTTTTCAAGTATCAAAATAGTTTTGTTGTTAATTGCGTCAATGGCATGTAGCTCATGCAAAAAAATAATAAAGGCCGTGCTGTAAACTTGACATTAATGCTAAGCAACGTATCAAAACATGACTAAATGTCATAGATAGACAATGATCTATCATTCCGCTTTGTTCCATTGTGATAGTATGCCTACCCCGCAAGGGACCTGGCGTGAAGATATGTATGTATGTATTTTTAAACTTCTTGAGAAGGACTTCACCCAGAAGTGTCGTTAGAGCTGTTTTCAAGGAAACAAATTTATATTTATAAATATAGCTCGATTAGGTTACCTACGTTAGAAATATTATGTTCCGCGCGAAGCTCGGTCATCCAGCTACTGTACATTACGAAACAAACTTATGTTACAGATAATTATACAATCACACACAAAACGAACAATTACGCTCATTGCACAAGTATCAGTCCGGGATGGGAATCGAACCCACAACCTCCAGGTTAGCCGTCAGGGTCTAGCTACTCTAAGTACTGGACCGAACTCCAATTATTAAAACAAATATAGATGTCTCCAAGTTGCTGTAACCGCTAATATCATGAGACTGCATTATCTTCACCAGTCCACTGATACAATCACAACATTGTATATAAAATAGGTACTGTTGTTGCACCTCTCCCTCTGAAACTCTGAAACCTACAAGTATTATATGAAGATACATTGTTGGTAATTAAATTAAAATAAATCTCTAATCATTAAGTCCGTCGCATTATATAACAGTGAAATAGTAAATTAAATAAAACATAGGTAGTAAAGTGAAAAACATAACGTTAATATTAAGGTTAATTAGAGTAAATTACAGAGAGTACCTATTATCCACTAACATAATACATAAAATACATACACCGTACGTAGACTGTTTGAAATTACAGATCAATATTTCCAATTTCCGCACAAACCTCGCTGTGTCTGAACAAGGCAATAACGATAGTTCATTCCTTCTTTGTTTATGCTCTTTCCCTAGACGTCGTAAATTTTTTCCAAAATTAAAAATTAATACTAAATGATACTGTTCCGTACAAATTCTGATATTTAAATTAATATTGTAACTGGTGGCACATGGGTGTGTTCTACACTCCTCTGCCTAGCTCTTCGGGATTTACAGGAGTGATGTTCCGTAGATTAATGTTATTATTGTGATACCGTCAATTCCGATTCCTTACAGGATGGTATGAATGAAATATATTTCTATATGTTACGCTTCTTTTACCTTTATAACTCTTTTCTAACTCCCACGTTTGTTTTGGTTAAAATCTTGTACTTACTCTCAAAAACCCATAAATCATTATTTCTAAAATAAACGCCCAAATATGAGTAATATTTGAATAAAGTAATTACTGTGAATATAACAGGATATAATACATCGTAAATATTAAAAAGAAATTTGATATGCACCGAAATATCAACTATAACAAACAAATGTTATAGGTAGTTACCGAAACAAATTTATCTACATATATGCAACTTCAACTAAATCACAAAATGAATATTCCAATTGAGAAATATACCCAGTATTTGGTCAATATTAAGACGAAGAATTTAAGTGCACATTCTTAGAATTAAAATATCTATACCGTGAATAGATAGATATATTTTGTATGAACTTGTAAAATCAAATGACACTTGGAGTTCTAGACGAGATAATAATAATAACATCACACATGTATTTCATCAAAGCGGGACGAAGCGAAGTGTAGTACACTCCGACGATTGACCAGACATGTTATATGTCCCACTATTGAATATAAAGTGAGCCTATTACCATTCACCAGACACAAACACAGACTCCGAGCTACTATTAGAAATACCAATATTCTAAGTTTAAAAAATCCCATAGAAGCCGACCCAGGAATCGAACCCAGTAGTTCTCACTCAGCAGTCGAGTATAAAAATAATAATAAAACTTAATTACTATAAATAAATTAATTCAAAAATGAATGACAAATCATGGTTACATTTAGGAGAAAGATTGAAAGGAGTAAAATTAAAAATTAATTTTAAACTCATGAACTCTAAAATAGCAATAAACGATACCTTAACGTAATAAGAATAGAGGTAACAAAATAAATATTGTTGAATTTAGTCCCAGGAATCTTACAATGGATGCCAATCTGAAGAATTTGTTGTCTGCAAACGCGATATATCTGGAAGACATTTATGGACGTCCAATATATCCCGTCCAGCTCCGACCTCCGTGCTGATATTACGCTGCAGACATTACCCAAGTGCCTTAATAGATTCTTCCTGTAAAAGTTCTATTGAAATGTCAATTGTAAGAAAGAGATAGTAAATTAAATTCATTAGCTTATGAAGGAACCTGAACAATTCAAAAGGGAAGAGAGGTAATAAAATAGTTGGAAATATAGCTCATAGTTGGAAATATAGCTTTTGAAATCAATGAGAGATGTAATAAGAGATCAATGAGAGTAGATGATGTTTTCAAATAGAAATTACAAAAGTGAAGCACGACGACCAGAACCACAGTTATATAGTCACCAATGTAGAACATAGTAAGACATTAAGAAAATTAAGACAACGACAAGATGAGAATAAATAATCTCAAACGCTATACAATAAATAATCACAAAGGGCTCAAAATTTAAAAGAACTGAATGTTGTAGAACCCTTCATTTAAGACCGTGCTGTGTAACCGTTAATCCTATTTAATGCTAAGGATCTGATGATTGTTTTCTTTATCGATTTGTAGAGGGTGGTGAGGAACACAAACCCTTTTGACCTAGAACTAATTCATGTTGAATTTATCTGATATTGAAGACTAAAATCTATAGCTCCTAAAGACCATTTCATATCAAATAAGCTAACAGAGACGATTATTTTTTTTATTAACAAATCTTGCTTTTTTATTATTTATTGTAAACATCGACTACTGTTACCTGAATAAAATAGACTCTTTTAACAAAATCAAATTCTATGAAATCAATAGTAATGTAACGAGGGTTGTGTCAATTAAAATTGAGTGAAATAAAACTGGGTTAAAGAAGAAAAAACTTGTTTTTTATCCGTTGCAATATATTGTCGATATTTTGAAAGCAATGACTGTTAGTGGAGATGGTTAGTATGACGCAAAGCTTGTGTCAATGGTTTTGTAATAGATTGTATATCGAAAAGCGCTTACTTGTAAATTAAACATAGCCAAAGGTTAAGAAGTTCTAATTTTGTAACATAATAACTTTAAAATTCATACATTAATATTGGACTTGTTATCAGACGGGAAATTGAAAAGATTACGTGAATACATTTGGTCACATAACGCAAGTTCTAATAGATTGATATTTGATATATTCATATCAATATCAACAACATGACTTTCAAAAAAATATTTATAAGACCACTTGCCATTATAATATGTAAGTGTTACATACGACCTTCGCTAAGTATCGTAAGCAGAATACATTTGTTACATAACTTTTTATACTTCACGCACAGGTATTAGCATTATACGACACATTAATGTGTTCAACGATTTGAACCAAGCCAGTGTGACATAAAAAACCACGACTCTGTGTATAATGATTATTTAACATCCAATGAGTAAGATATTAGAATTTTTTCGCCTTGCTTGCGTATATAAACAGCAATGAATGTCATCCTCGCGCAAGTGTCAATGAAATCATCGAAGTCGAACGATAAATATTCTCACGCAAGAAGGTTGCGTCTACCTTTCACTTTCAATAGCGGTTCTAATTCGCGTTTAAATAAATAACTTGTCACATTGCCCAAAAGTAACGATATTATACGTATGATTAAGAATTGAATAATTTGGGACGAATTTTAATACTCATATCACATACATCGAGTTTAGAAATGAACAGTAAAATATAAACAAAGATTTCCTAGATTTAAAGCTATAAGTCGCTACGCCTAAATGGTGTAATAAAATACAAATAATGTAGTCACTTTACTAAGTACTCATTTATCTGTCGTTCAAAAGTTAAAGTTCAAAAATTAAGAAAATGTAATGCAAATATTCCATACTATTGATAAATAGTAAAATACATATATGTATAGCTGCTTTGCATTAATAATGACACAACTCAAAACTACTTTTAAATGTACCAATCACATAATGACATTTTATAACGCCACATAGTCATTCTGTCCGTAGAAATATTATTTTATTAAAATATAATTTTGGACTCATTAAAGCATGGACTACTTTGGATGAAACTGTACCATTGACTCAAAGTTGATGAATTTTGAGTTGTGCGAGTATTCAAGTAAAACAGCGATATGTATAAATAGTAAGATAATATATGAAAATTAAATAATAGATATTTAGCAGTTAGTTAAGTGAAAGATTAATAGATAAAACACACAAGACGTGACAAACAAGGATATAATATATATTATACAAACTCAATTAGTCAAAATGATAAACATAATGTATATATGTATTACAACCACGTGTTTGTGAGTGAATAACTTTGTAATAATAGTTTGTACACTTGCGATATATACATACATACATAGACATGTGGTAAATAGAATTGGGCCAGTACAATCAATTTAATAACGCAATCAAACAGCGATTAAAAATTGCAGTCGTTTGAAATTAGGAGATAATAAAAGAATAGATTTTACGCATACCTAACGCAACGTAAAAAACCTTCAAAGCTAAATATAGTATAAAGATGTACATTTATATGTCTCTGCTTCGTTTCGTCGGTGTCGGTGAGACATCGTTGAATGTCACATTGTCACCAGTTCCTTATAACACATGCCGCAATATCTGGAGTTCAGTGGCGCACCCGTCTGTTTGCTTATGAACGAGTGAGTTGCTTCAAAATGGAAATGTACGGAAAAATTATTCCCCATAATATTATTATTATTTAAATTACGATTCCATTTCTCTCTCTGGATTATAAGCTGCTCATGGACTGTAACATTCGGAGAGTGAATTTTAATATGTAATAAAAAAATTAATTCTCTAATTGTTACTTGTTCTCAGTGTGTACACGTACATATGTATGTACATACATGTATAAATGTTTGTGTGTAGGTATGTGCGTTTTAGAATGATACTGCTGCATTGTTAAATGTCCATCATCAAGCATTGTTGATCACGTGTGTTTTCCATAGGTCTGCTACTCTGGTCAAGTGCAGAAAATCAATTCTCCACTGCTCTGATTTTTTTTAATTCAATAAACACTGCCTCGTTGGTCGTATTGATTGCAAATGCGACTGCCGAATGGGAGGTCCTGGGTTCGATTCCGGGACCGGCCATTACTACTTCTCCTAATTTAGAGTTTCTAGTAATGGCTCGGGGTCTGGATATGTGCCCGATGTATGGCAATAGGCTCACCACCTATTCCATAGTGGGACGTAAACGTAACTGCTGAAACGTGGGAGTGTTCTACATTCCTCCGCCTACCTCTTCGGGGATGACAGGCTTGATATTACGTTTAAAAAAATGTTGGTGGTTTTTGTGTTTTAATCTCATTCTACTATATATCGTCACGCCAAATGTCTCTAAGCTGACATACTTCGTCAACATTACACTCATTTTTATTTCCACACATATCTAAAGGCAGAAATATTTCGATTTAGCAAGGAAACGCCAACGAAGATGCCGGACGAAATTGACTACAGAGTGTTCGATGATGAGATATCTGTAACACCTGTTTATAATAAAGGGCCGCAAGAAAATATTAACACCAAAGAAAGATATGGGGTCGCGAATGACGAACTGGCGCCGAGCGATCTCGCTGAAAAGCTGAAGGACACATTAAGAAACGCTAGAGCGTTAGCTGAAACTCTCAAGGCGCAAATAGCTACCGTCGTCTCACAAGAACATATTCTAAAAGAAAGCATCGTAAATGGCAGGTAAGAAAACAAAAATAAATAATAACACATGATAAAATATACACCTACTCTGCTGCCCATAGGCGACCAGGGCATTTAGCTGGATCTAGACAGACCGCGGCATACCGTGATCTGCCAGCGCTGGGTTAAGGCACTTCTTACGAAACACATTCCCAATAAGGAGGAATGTATTCTTACTCCGTCTCGACACGGACTATATTCAATAGGACACAGTAATTATGAACAATGACAGTCTAAAGCTACTAATGAGATAAATAATCCGACTAATTGAATCTAAGTAGAAATCATCAAAATCTAAATGTAAATAGCAGGTGAGATTTGAACAATCATTGTGATCAAAATGGCTGGCCCCAAATAAAAACGTATTTCTGAAGTAGCACTTATATTTGATGGAACCAAATATGAATTGGTAGTCAACAATATGCGTTTATAAAATTAAATATCACTTGCTTTTACATTGTAGGACCTTAGTTCTAAGACCTATTTCTGCCTTATAACAGCAGTGTTAAGCGTTGCTGTGTTCTGGTTTGAAGAGACATACTTTTTCGAGGCATTCCAGCTTAGTCCTCAGGGGTAGCGGCGCATCTGTGGTCGACCTGAGATAGGAATATAATCTTATCTGGGGTTGATTACAGATGTCCATGGGCGGCAGTAGCCATTTAACATCAGGTGGACTGCATGCTCTTCCGCTACTTCCATATTATAAAAAAATATTACAACTTAAAACTTATAACGTGATTCTAACAAATCCATAGACGATATCTTTCTGTTTGGCTAAACATGTAAAGGTTTTCTTCTATTTACTGTTAGCCTTATTTAAAATGAAACTCAACATAATATGTGGGTTAATAGGTTTACGAACAGTTGCAAGTGCGTACAAATAAGAGGGAGTTACGAGTCAATCATTTCTCCTCATTGTTCCATTCGTTCTATCACTAACATTGTCGTAACGAGACGCGAGTGCACCGTTCCTAACTACACCATCGCTCGTTACGCTGTTATTTGCCTCTCGAGGGCTCTTTAAAAAGCAACGAGCGACGCTGCTACAACTGATTTTCAAATAACACAGACATGATACGGACTGAACGAGGTACTTGATTTGAAAAAGCTTTGAATGAAACATGCGAATCTTCATTCAACAAGCATTTATACATATTTTTCCAGGAGACGAGTGACTCGTGGCTTGGTTAATCGCTTGGTTACAAGTTACTTTGATTCTTCAGAGATGTGTTTGATTGTGCCTCTTTTTTAAATACTTAAAAATATTTTGGACAATTTTCTGGTTAAAAAAAAACATTTTAATGCTTTAACTGCATAATTTATGGATTTAATTGCGCTGTAGCAAACACAAATTTTTCGATGGAACAGACTTGATTTCAGTAAACCCATCACAAGGTTAACTCTTGTCGGTACTCTACACGTTGTTCGGTGCATGGATGCTAGCGTTTTCGAGAGTTCTCCACATATGAGAGCCCACTTTCAACTGCAGCTGATTTTCCAATAACACTTGAATATCTGTACGACTACAATAATACCCAATATTATGTAGTAAATATTCATAAAAAGTATTTGGCAATATTTGCGTTTTATTCACTGTAGTTTTTATACGAAGTGGTTTTTAGGGTGATGCTAAAATGAATCTGATGGATATACGATATCTGCTACATCTATTAGTGTTACCAATATGGAACATTTGGTTGCTTCGGTTAGCCTACGTGGTTCAGATTACTTTCGACGAAGGGAGACATGTATGGGATGCATAAGGTTGAAATAAAGTTTTTAAGGTTTTCATACGAAAAAAGCAGGCCACGGGAAGGTACGAGTAGCAGTCACTTGGGGTCGTTACTGCCTCTACACATTTGTAAGAAATTTGAACAGAATTGTAACATAAGGTTGTCGTATATTATTGTACATTAGTCCAGTATGAGTGCTGTTAATATCACTACTTTTTGTATTCACAGTTGATATCAGACGTAGCTACTACCAAGTACTGAAATAGTTATTTCCTGCATACGCCTGGAATAGCATCACACCCGTAAATGTCAAAAATGAATGTTTTGACAAACTTTTGCTTTAATAGAAATATTTGGGTATGTAAAAGGGACAAAAGACAAAAGATTTTTTTTTTCAAATGAACTTTTCAGTAATTACACCACAGAGACAAATAAACAAATTTTTATCAAATATTACAATTACAATACCTAGATATTTCAGACTGTCCATTGCAATTAGATGTGGACAATTTCCATGGGTATTCTCAAACTACAGTGCCCATATCAATAGTCCATTTCAAAGGAGCATCTCGGTGATTGACGCGGAGATCCCGCGGTAAATTTCTGCTTCAAGAAAAACAAAGTCAATCCAAGGGAGATTTATGTGTATACGCTTCAAGGGGTGGGATTATGTAGATAAGATGATATCGATACTTTTGAATGTTAAAACTTCATACATAGTTGCATTCTATAGTCTGACCGATATAAACGTAACATATCGCCTGTGATCCCCGAAGAGGTAGGCAGAAGAATGTAGTCCACTTCCACGTTTCACCAGTTACGTTTTCCTACCCACTATGGAATGGGTTGTGAGCCTATTGTCATACACGGGACACATTACCAGACTCCGAGCCGCTACTGAAAATATAATAAAAATAAGTGTGGCCTACATGTTTAATGGTTTTAGATAATATTTTTCGTTATTGTGACATGGTCACTGTGAAACAACGAACAAGCTTATTGTACTAGTTCGATTTAATTGCATTTTATTAAAGCGCAAGTATCTTTATTGGTACACAAGTTTAGGTATTAGTTATATACAACATACATACACGTGTGTGTACTACAAGAAAGTTTCGTGCTACACATTACACGTACATGCTATGCATATCTTCGAACAGTCACAATTTATATCCGGGTTCACATTAGCTTGGTTATCGACAAGTCGCGTTCACGAGCGTCCCCGGACGCAGGTGCACCGACGCCAGTGCATTACAAAGATTAAAGTATCGTTTTACACGCGCCCCGCCATACACGCAATAGCATGGAGCACGAACACGTACGATATAATGTGTACGCCATATCGAGCGGATAAAAGCTTCGAAATACACGCTTAATAGGTGCTTGTAAAAAATTTTCATACTACACTTTTATCTACCGGTTTACCAACACGCGAGAATCTATGAACCGGTATTATTAGTAAATTCGTTTTATTCACGATTCACGTACCTATGGATAAATAGGTAATCCGAAATCCACATGCCCAGTGTGGCGTTTATAGGCTCTCCATCAGTTGACTTCAAAAGGCCGATGATGATGAAATATAAATTGTTTAAAATAAACCATGTTCACATTGTAATGCTAATCGATGCAAGTTCTCAACAATTACCCGCTACGCTTATCACGTACGTATGCGCCGCATTTCGCTCACCATTAGCTAATTGCTCGGAAAAACTGCACGGTGTGACAGTCGGCTCTCTTCCGCGTAAACTCTGCGCTTAAAACATCAGTACTTTGCCTTACACGTTGAAACAAATATGCCTTACAATTGAGCACGTTATAATGTGCAACATAGTTAATCCAGATGAGGCCTTTCTTTAGGTAACCATTTGTTTTGTTGTTTTAGTTCAGGTTCTGTATTGTTACAGCACTTTGAAGCGGAATTTTAGTTAATTTGAAGAGGAATTTAATTCTAAATGTTGAGTATCGTAGTCTAAAAATGAAATAAATATATGAGGGTTTAATTTGATTCTTGATCAGCGTTAGGATGTCCTAATAAAAGAATGGACATAACGTAAACATACGGTTGTATTTATTTTTATTTAGTATATTTTTCATCAATAAATATTATGCTTTTAATAATTCGTCCGAATATTATGAAGGCTATATTTCACCGTCAATAATATTGATTTCAAATTTGCAGTAACGTCGTGATTAATCAAGCCAATGAACCGAATTAATCGTTTGTACGCGCGTTCGAGTTTCAATTAATGCGCCGCCGCCGCCCGCCTGCAACAGTATCACTCAGTATAGGTGCACCTTGAATTAATAATAGGAAATTGTATAAATAAAAGAAGGGTTGCAAAAAACACGACTTAACTTTTACCTTTTAAGTGTTCCCAATTACTGTTGGTCGATACTTGTCTAGGATCTTCTGGAACTAACTGCATCACTTAACGATTTGTGATCAAAATGCGCCAAAAATGGTCTACTGCGGCTTAATAATATGTGCACAAGTGGTAATGAGAGATTTCAATTACTTCACATAGGCGATGCACTTGTAACACACACTACTCAACACATCTTATCAATGTCTAAACAGCTTTCGTTTGCTACTTCTGTTAAAACAATAAATTGAAAGACTAAAATTACCGAAGTGGCTGCAAACATATTTAATGTTATTCATAATGATATAAAGAAGGGACTAAAATTTGTTCCTGCAGTAAGTTTCATCACTCAGACTTACTGCGGCGAGTAATAAAAGCCTCAAGTAGGCCTCAGATATAATAGGCCGTCTTACGAGTGGAAATAAAAAATAATAGTTTCTGTACACTCCTTTTGGTGAGCTGTACTTCAAAAACATACGGAGATGTCTTTGGAGCACTTACGCTATTTTCTGTATTAAATTATATTTTACACATAATATGAAGTTCAATTATGTTATTGTGTATTGAGTAGATTTAAGTGGATCCCTGAGTATTTTGTGCGATAATTTTATCGTGTGATCGTTATTGAAACAATTTGACGTTATAACGGTATATTGAGTAAAACTGTAACTATTCATATGACGTGATACGAATACGCTTTTCAAATTTCAATAGTACTTAGTTTCGATTTTTCTTTTTAAAGCTCACTTTACTTTTACCGGCTATCTTTATTGTAAGCGCTACGCAAACGCAACAAATAAGTGCGTGTGAATTTCACAGCCGGAGCGAAGTTCACGAGATCAAGGTACGAGTGGTTCCTCAAATACAAACTTTATTACTGGGAGGGCAGTTAATCCTGGAGAGCCGCCGGAGGGCACCGTTCCCGCCGAATTTATTTACGGCGGATAGAAGATGTTTACAGATACTCTGAATTCGAAAGCTGTTTTACGCTTGAAACTTCAATGAGAATAAAATTCTAACGTTGCGTATCCACTTGGACTACGTAACTAATATTGCGAATCATTGTCAATAAATAATTGTTCTCATGAGTCTGCTTAAAATTATTAAACGTTAAACGTCGATTTGCGACAAGACTAACTTTCATAATCAAAAGCGAACTGGTGAAACGTGGGAATGTTCTACATTCCTCTGCCTACCTCTTCGTGGTTTACAGGCGTAAAGTTATTTTTTTAATATATTTTTGGTGATACCAATCCCCTTAAATAACTGCATTTAATATAGTTGTTATAGTAAATATTTCTTCATGGTAGAAAGATTTGTAGCGGCTGTATTATACCTATCTTGTGAACCGTCTACATAGTTTACTATTCATATATACAGTGAGCACATTTGCTGATATTCCATCCGTTTATGTAAGTATATTTTTATTTTTTATGAATTTTCAAATTCCGATGATGATTTCGAGATCGTGAACTGTGGGGATATCAGTTAACAGGATATTATAAAAATTTAATTTAGTAACTATTTTGTTAATGTACGTCTCTATTCCAGATTAATACCTCGTTCATTTTTAATATGCGCATCGTACAGACAGTTCAATATCGCGGGGACTTCATTCCATTCATGCCAGTGTTCATTTTGTTTCATGGGGCGTAGTGGAAAAGCAAACATTAATCCTGCTCGGAGATATTGTGACGACTGAATTCACTGAAACCAGAAATAGTCGTAGTGATTTAAAACTCGTCTAAATCAAAGATAACAACTAATTAAGTAGCTCTTCACCTTTTCACATGGCAGTACTAGTTAAGCTGATTTCGACTATCTCAGCCTTTTCAGATAAGTTATACGGTTCGGGAACGTGAGAGTTGGTTTCGACATCTATTTGAGAATCCATTATAAATTCCGGGCTCTTCGTAATAGCCTATCTGTAGGTAATTAATGCTGATCTAGATTATTGACAATGTCTAGATAGAACATCTATTACATTCTATCTATTACATTCTACAATATTTATAAGATTTATAAACATATAAACACCTTACAATAATCCATCAGTATAATGTACTCGTATTGAGGTTAATTCCGTGAACGTTACAGGTAGCAGTCACTCGTGATCTTTGCCCGCAGAGGTTATGTCCGTTCAAGAAATGATATGTTTTCTGTATTTATACAATTACCTACACGTGTCTCGACGCTTTCGGAAAGTATTATAACGTTAAATAACTGATGTTTACTAAAGTAAAACTAAAACTGTACAAGTGAATGAACTATCATAAAGCGTGTCGTATCGTAACGAGAAACGTATACATAATATTCGTCAAAACACGTCTTTTATTATCACATTTCAACTTGCCAAACGTTTTATATTTAGACATTCTACGTTTTCTGAGTGCTATGGGATTTCAAAACGATAAAATAACAACAGAAATATGCAGAGCGGTAACTTGTAGAGCGGGCGGTTCGCTCGCGCGTACCCTGGAAGGCATTAAACAATGTAGAGTCATCGTTTTACGTAAACATGTTACACGCTGGTATGTAGAGTACAGGAAAAGTTCCGGTCAAGCATTGGCGTATTTTTCGAGGCCTCGTTCGCCTTACATTACGTAAAGAGACGGAACGAATTAACATACTACATTTAACTGCAACATTTTCAATATGCATTGGGCTTAATGAAACCCGCAAGAGATAGTAAAATAGATATATCTTGGAACATTTCCACTACCGGCCATCTGATCCCAAACTAGGAAGAGCGTATACAATGGTTACCAGACGTTTGAATAACAACATATATAGACAGAGGTACGTATAAGTATATACAATTTAATTAAAAAAAAACTCTTTTCTTTAACGCAAGTACACAAATGTTTATAATACTACTATGTACCTATGGGCTAGTAATTAGTACAACATTCAGATGTTGAGTTTTAAAAGTATTAAATTTTTTAATGTTAAAATATGTAGGTTATCCAACCCGCGTCTTTAAAAATAGCACACTACAAGTAATTACTTAAAGCAGTGAGTAATTTCTGGAAATATTCTGCCAGCGTGATGTGTTATCTCGACTTCTAAAATATTTTTTTAATTACACGCTCAATATAATACTTTTATATTCTTACATTTACTCAAATTTCTAATCAATTTCGATAATAATTATTATAGTGTTAGCTTCTTTTTTTTGTCCGTTTAATTTGATATCAGTAGATGTCATATTAATGGGAAAAAATATTTAATAGTTATTGATTTGTACTTGGTAAGTAAGTGTAGTGTAGTTATCAGTGATAGCCTAGTGGTTTGAAATTCGAGCTCTCACTCCGGGAGACCGGGTTCAATTCCTTTGAAGAAATGTGCATGTTAATTTTAAATATCACTTGCTATAACGGTGAAGGAAAACATCGTGAAGAAACCCATTCTGAGAGGAGATCCATGTTCTAGAAGTGGAACGATAAAAAGAGTCGAAAAAAGTAAGTATAACAATTTCTAGTTCTCTAAAGTGAAACGTTATACGGAGGCAAATATGGTTGAGGTTTATTTGTTTAAATAACTTATTTATACGGTAATAATAAAACGATCGTTTAAAACAACTTTTATACAGACAAATAAAACATTTTACACAAATGCACTACACCACCCGCACATCTGTTATGTACAATTGTATTTGTATGCAAGGCGGAGTGATGTATCATTCTCCAGTTTTAAGCATACCGTACACTCAGCTGTTCGAATATATTAATTCCTTTATAGTAGAGTATAGTCGTATGATTCGTTTTAAAATTTTGTGTAATACTACATTAGAAAACCTAAGAAATGCACAGCATTTTATTCCAACCTTTGCACTTAACCTCTATTCACGTTTAAAAAACGTTACTTCTCCATTTTATTATAATATAAAGCAAGCAAGGCAATACGGATTAACATACTTTGTTATTGATTTGTATCAATATTTGCCAGTGCCAGTTGGCACAAAATAAAGTAATGAACATTGTGCTCGTATATAACTTATAATATTTAAATTATGTACCTGCTAACTAACGTAAGTATATTTTTTTTAAATAACACGACTAGTACCATTAGTCTCCGCTGCAATATCGGGTCGCCGTGAACGACGAGAGATGTTAAAGAATTCGGAGAGCTTCAAAACAAGTTGGACTATCCCGAAAAAACATAAATGGATTAAATAGGTATATAATCTTCATTACTTATCATCCCCATCAAACATTTAATAGTAATTTTACTTATGACAACTGACAAATTTTTGTGTGATTCTGGGACTGATTTTCATACAATCAGGAGTTAGGAGTGGACTTCAAATAGGAAACAAAATTCAATATTTTGTAATACGCCATGTTACTGCTCTGGGGCGAACGTAGACATGTAGGTCTGTACGTAACAATAATTTACGTGGACCTGTGTACGCTTGCCCTTAAACTCCCCTAGTTTTTCCGTTTCATGGAGGCGGAGAGCGTTTTAGAAATACCTTACAATTTTTATACAAATGGTAAAAATGAAGAAATACTATTTTGTAATTATATGAAAAAATATTTACAAATATATATTTATTAATAATAGTTGCCGAGGGAGGGCAAGACTTACGAGTACCTACCTATTCTTGAATAAATAGGCCAGATACTGGCTGATAGGTTAGTCAGAAGTTTCTGAAACCGGGGTGCATGTATGAAAAGAGTGATGAACGTAGAAGAAGAGTGGCTGGTCTGTAATGCAAGAGATATTTGGCACTCTGTGCTCTCTGCCTACCCCGTAAGGGACCTGGCGTGAAGATATTTTTGTATGTAGGTATATATTTCTTAAGAAAATGTATGTGTTATTATTTTTAAATTGTTAAAATTTAAAATGTACTATTACTGTATAACATTTTGCTGTTTTCCAATAAACGTTTATATCAACTTATACTTTCATTTACCACCTACGGTGCAAATTTTTATTTGGATATTATTGCACTGATAACGGAAATACACTAATCACCAAGTAAAATACTCAATAATCCATATTTATAACACAAGTTATTATTTATATTTATGTCATTAATTGAATTGCAAAATAATTTAAATGGGTCATCAGCCTGAGTGCACTAACGGCTGGCTGGGTACATATCGTATCGTACACGGATTGAATCAGATCGCATATGTGATAAAAACATTTTTGTTTTTTATTTCCGGTAAATTAAGTGTACACAACACTTAATAAATATACCTTTATTTATATTCAGCCTTACAAACAGGCAAACGAGCCACCTGATGGTTTACTTTAGAACCCCTTCGTTTTTTTTAAATTATTGTTCCACATATGTACCATGTCTACTGTCACACTCAAATAGTATTTCCTTTGTACACTGCTTCAAAGCGAGCTAAGACTTTACTATAATACCGCGGTGTATATCTATATTTATTTCGTGCTCATGTTTTGTATAAAAGATTTGTGGCCATCTTTACGTAAAACCGTTTTACAATATATGTACATATATAAACATGCCTTTGATACCGCAAAGTTCGTTTTCTAATCTACTGTATTCCTTTTGTGCATTTGATGGTAATTTAGACTTCTTCGTTCAGACATGTGAAACAAATGTTATATTGTAAATATGTACATAGTTTTGTGTAAACTTTATCTTATTATTTGCTAAAGTGTTTTATTCAAATTGAACGCACTAAAGAAAAACACTAACGCCATATTCGTTGATGTCATGAGAGCCATACAGTAATAAAGTTTATCAAGACCCCTTTGTAAAGAATGTTCCAAAGCTCGGGCGAAACAAATCCTGGGCATAGCCAATGTTCAGTCGATAAGCCAATAAGTCGAAATAATTTTAGCACAATAGATCGTAAATATATTTTTTTTTATATTGTTGTATAAATTACAGATTTGACATTTTAAGTTTTGTTTAAAATACGGTTACGTGAACCGTACCGATGTATGCTCGCATAACTATATCTTCACAAATTATTAAAACATTCACAAAACCATATGAGAATATGGAACGTCGTCAATAGTGATATTTAAAAGAGCTGGACGGTTCAAGATCTGAGCGTGGCGGGTAGTTTGTTCAGCGGCCATTGTCAGCTGCCAATCCGAGCGCTTTGTAGCGAGCGGCGGCTAGATGGCTCTGTGCGTGACGTCAAGCGATGATTGTAGGTACCGGACGACAAAGGTGTGCGTTTTTAGATATTGAGGATAAAGTCAAAATATTCGCGTTATATTTGTGAGGTGTTGCCGAAATTACGAGTAGGTCCTTATAAAGTGAATTGTTTTACGGCCTATGTTTTCACCGTTATGGTCTAAGCCATGTCTAAAAATACGCGCAAAAAAGGTTTCTAGATGGTTTCTAGTATATTTGAATACATTTAGTTGTCATTTAAAACCATTTAGAGTCGAAAATAAAATGTAGTCATTGTTAACTTTACATATTAAACGCATCAAAAGAAGAATTCCCAAGTTACCATTAGCTTTGTGTCAGATCCAACATTATTACTAAGATTGATTTGTCGATTATTCGTTTTCCACGACCACTTTCAGAATGAAACATTAACCCAAATAACATACTAAATAACTGCACCCAGTATTATAACTATGAATACGTTAAAAGAAATGTGACCAAAGGCATGGATAATAATTTATTTAGGCCAATGACTTTGCGTCGAAGGTACTTGCAAGATATTTTATGTTGAAGTAGATACGTTCTTCGCACATATCACATCAATGTAATTTATGAAAGGCATTTTGATTTCATCTCATTACTGTTTGAGCGCTGTTGCATTAGTAAACGAAGTAATGGAGTTTAACTATTTAGTTCATGAGTATGCGCGGATGCCATATTTTCAATCAAACTAATCATTTATTAATGTAATAATCGAGACACCAAATATTCATCTATATCACAGACTTTAGACATTTATTATGGATATCATGTGCTACTGTACTAGTTACATATTGTTGTAATACCTATGGTGATGAATGATATTTTCTACTTACTATACCAGACATTTTCCGCTAATTGTTATATTATTCTGAATGCACATTACAGAACTCACTCACTCACTTATTTTTTACTCTTAAAATTAAAGTTAATTTTTCTATATAGATATATCACGGCTAAAATAGTTATTATTCATTAATCTGGCGGTACCAAGTGTATTTTAAAAATTCAAAATTATTTTTTTTCAATTCATAAAAGTGAGAAATATATTTCCCGTATATTCCTTATCACCGCTATTTAAACAGATATCTGTAGCGATCTTTCCTATCTCGAGTGGTTGCCGTAACGAATACTCTATCTTCAGAAGGGTCTAAATTAAATGTAATTCAGCTGAGCGCGATTTAGCGCGCCGGTCACGGCGTGGGTCACTTGACGCTCATTGAATACAGCTTGAATGTTAATTTTATCCGCACTTAGTAGCTCTGTTCGTTAGTGGAGCAGTTGCGATTCCACTGATTTCATTAGACAACCAACTTTTGGTGGAATTTTAGAAGCAACAATACAATCATTCATGATTTGATCGCGGTAGAAAATCTCGTTTGAAAACATACATACGTGTATCGTCTGAGTTTTTATCATTGCGAGTAATGGAAGCTGTTTCCAACAAATTGTCTGCTCTGAACTCTGCCGCAAAATATCGATTTAGCTCCGGTTTCCTTTAAAAGGAAATAATGCACGGGTAGACTAGACATTCCAGCTTAATCGGATATAGCAATTCATCTGTCAGTAAGTTCTTTATGATTTACAGATGATCGGATAGGAGCACTAAGATGATATCAGCTAAACTGGCAAACTATTGTTAAGGCCACTCTAGAAATATTTGTGTGTACCAAAAAATTGCAATAAAAAAAACCTTTTTTCTAATATTATATAATAATAATAATAATAATCGATCATCATATTGTCATACAATATTTTTTTTAAACATTTGCCAATGTTGCCAGTTTAGTTCAAAGACTTAAAAATTCATATTCCATGTAAGATTAAAGCATTTATAGTGGAGGTCAACAGCTATGCTCCGGCTTACAGAATGTAATCCGGACGTTAGCGCATTATGCTCTTCTCACACGCTGTGCAAGTGTTGCCAAAATGTTTTAATAAAATAGTGTCTGTTTTACGGTGCGAGTAATAACGGTATTATATCTTACAGCTTGTAATTGTAGTCCTAAATGTGAAATGTAAATATAATTAAATTTTACTCGTAGCACCGAATCGAATGTTACAGTTCACTGATATCTATTTTGTATATTATTGTGAACGGAAGGAAACGTATGTTTTGTTATTTTTGGTGGTATTAACTGCCTCGTTGGTCGTGTTTGTTGCAAGTGCGACTGCCGATCGGGAGGTCCCGGATTCGATTCCCGGGTCGAACACTACAAAATTTCCTAATTTAGATTTTCTAGTGCCCGATGCATGCCAATAGGCTCACCACCTATTCCATAGTGGGACTTAAACGTAACCGGTGAAACGCGGGAGTGTCCTGTATTCCTCTGCCTACCTCTTCGGGGATTACAGGCGTGAAGTTCGTCTTTTATAATATATGTCGGGTTTTAATGAATGTAAAAGTAAACAAATCTAATACCATGGTTATATTATTAAAAACAATAAAACCTCTATGTACCGTCGATTACAGTTAAATTGATGTTGGAAATACAACTACAAATATGAAAAACATATTCTACGTATTAAGAATTTTTGGATTTAAAATAACCTACGCTTTTAATACAACGTTGATACCTTAAAAACCACAGCGAGAGCTGGAAACCTACAGTCTCTAAAAGATTTTACACGAGACTTGCCCTTAATTTCCTTGACCATTACCGGTTTTATCACTTCCATAATACTTCCTGTGCGGTGTAATCACTTCAACAACGTTTCAATAACGTTAACGGCGATAATTTGTATTCATTAGGCTTAAATCTACGAACATGCCTCCCGCGCTGAATGTAGCCTACACCATCCATAAAACAGCTTAGTCGAGTCTCCGCCTTAATTTCAGTTACTCAGACGGAGCTCTAGTTTTCGTAGTGACATTTTCTTTGTCTTTGCGCTAGTACACGCTCCGGTGATTCCTATTTTAACGATGATAATTTGTATTAAGTACGCGTAAATCTGCACACGTACTCTTACCTCCCGCGTGGGAGATAGGGTACGCTATCCGTACAACAGCATGCATAGATGGGTCTGCTCTTTAATTTTAATTACTCGGACTGAGCTCTCGTTTTTGTGGTGACATTCGCTTTGCCATTGCGTGACCACACGCCGCGTTAATTTATATTTTATCATTAAAATATAAACGTGTGAATCACTTGAATAAATATAACAAGAAACAAATATTTTGGTTAATTGCTTAAATTTTCATATTTACATTAATTTATTATAATTCATTTTCATTTTTATTACCGCGATATCAGGTTATTATAACTTTAGTGTTATTCAGTGGAAATAATAATAGGTGGCAATGATAAGTTAACAAGAGGTAATCTCTTAGCTTGTTGGATTCTTCATGTGAATTTTTGACAACTCAGAAGCAAATGCAATAGTAGAACATATTAGTATTATAGTCTTCTTCGTAGAGTCGATGGCTGATCGTGAGTGTTCAGCCATCTTGGTGAAAGGATTCGTCGCAATGTCCAGGGTGCGCCGGGCAGTGTATATTCGTACTAATCAGACATAGCTCCTTCCATGCACTAGGTGTATTATCTACCCCATGAACCATGCATAACTGCCTGGGAACAAGTCCCGTATGTTTTCGTGCAGTCCTCTCGCTAATGATGCGCTGTACAATGAACCAGCACTCGACCTAACTACTCTAATCCCGAGATTGTGTACACGCTGCTTCATGCGTCATACTTATACTCTTGTATTATGTATTCTTCAGTCATATGAAATGTAACACACCTAAATACGTTATGTTCGTCCATTTTACACAGTTATACATTACATTAGACTGCCTCGTTGGTCGTGTTGGTTGCAAGCGCGACTGCTTGCGGTCTGCTTGGAGGTCCTGGGTCGAGCACTACAAAAAAAAATCTAATTTAGATTTTCTAGTAGTGGCTCGGAGTCTGGATATGTGCCCGGTATATGGCAATAGGCTCACCACCTATTC
>DWFO01000107.1:0-26725 GCA_018246595.1 Mimoniades nurscia nurscia
CTTAAAAGTAACTGGTGAAACGTGGGAATGTTCTACATTCCTCTGCCTACATCTTCGGGGATTACAGGCGTGAAGTTGCTTTAAATATTTTTGATAAGAGTTTTTACATTGATTTTTTAAAATACTTTTACTGTTTAATATGTAAATTGTGAGGCGCAGCGCAATATGTGCTAACAAACGGAATTAGTCCTTTGAACCTAACGAACAATAATAATTTAATTGTTCCGTGGAAATGTTTCACTATTGTGTCGTGTTCACTTCAAAGCATTTCTGTACATTGTTAGGAGCTGTTGAGGAAAATAAACGATTGGAATTAAATTTGATACTTAGTTTAGGTTCTTCACTGGATAGGTATTTTCATCTTCATCCAAGTCAATCTTAGTGAGCCTCTATTTTTGGTTTAAGTACCCACTGAAGCAAATGGTTTCGTTATGAAGTGTATGTACTTTGTGACGTATTATGAAATATCTCCTTAGGTTCGATTAATAATACATTTTCTTTTTTATCTTCAGGCAGCATTGGTATCAGAGAACTTTTTTCATAAATCCAACTAAGGACTGGATCAGTTTTGATAGCTTTATTGCCACACATAACAATTACTATTGGAAAAAATTCACAGTTTTATAGGTACATGTATTATCTTCACCTTTAATCTATCACATACTAATTCAAACCAAATTAAATATACTTTGTACACAATTTCTCAGCGAGCAAGCCATTTTATTGTAAAGATAAAACTTCTGCCTGTATCGTTAGATATAAAATTGCATGCACTTATTATGCGAGATGGTAACAGTTGGCATGCCGCAATTGACATCGGGAACACTAAGTTTGAGATTTGTAACAGTTTTTGCATAGTTCCGCGCGACCATAGTCTAGATTCTAGAACTTTCGCCATTTGTCCGGATATAGAAATATTCTCAACAACACAAAAGTTTTTTTTCGCTGTCCATTTACATCTATAGTGTCTTATAAAGAAATTCTTCGTTTTACAGTACTCTGTTCTTATATCTAAATTTGAGGCGTAATGATAGATGTAAATACTGGGCATATGAACTCAAGAAATCAACCGGAGATAGACTATCCAAATAATTATTTTTCACTGTCTCTGTATAAAGACAAATGAGAGAATGGAACGTGAGTTCGAATTGAAGTAATTAAGTCAGTTGAATAGCGTAATAGATCCCTATTAGAGTTACACGGCGATAACTCCCCGGGGCGTGATAGGGTGTTAAACAAGTCCAGTGTTGAATTGACGAAGTTCAACTCGATGTTGCGTAATATGTCAGGTTGGAGAGGCACACAAAATGGCGATCAACTGTTAGCGCTAACAAAGTTGTTTGTTGTTGTTATTAAATATTATAAACTAAAAATACTTTTTTTTGTGTATATTTTTAAATTCATATTACTTATACGTATACTGTATACTGTACTTATCGTATTTTATAACTGTATGTAGTTTTATCTCTATGTAGTCTTATCTTTGATAAAAATAAGGTGCTAAAGTTTAATTTACCAAAAGCAACAAATAATTGTACTGGAAAGAATTTTCATTCCACTTCTCTTAGAATCACGCTAAATATTTGTAATTAAACGGCTCAGATAGAACAATAGATCCCTATTAAACGAATATCGTCCGTATGTTACCCCAGGGCATCGTTTTCGCAAAGCGTACAACCGTTGTTTGTGTTGAAAAAATAAAATTAGCTTGTTTCGACATCGCCGTTAGTGACATAATTGGGAATTGATTTTTGTGGTCTAACTGCATTGGTTTACCTATTTAGATTAATTGAGATTTTGAGAAATTTTATTTCGTTATCTCTATTCGTCTACCTAATTCATTTTACTTACATTCCATTTTTTATTTACTTAGATCTTCATGATGTTTTTATCTGATTTTTATGTCTCATTGCTCTATTTACTTTTATGTGAATTACTTCTCTGATCTAAAACGCGAATCGCTGCTGATTCGATGGTTTGTAAAGCTTCTGTTTAAGTTCCCAATTTAGTGCTTCCTTTTACATGGGTCTAAAAGATTTTTTCCGTTTAATAGTTTTTCGTCTTCTGTTTTGCTCTAGCGTTGGATTACTTCTATGCATTTTCTAATAAAACCGTCTGAATGGTACGCTATTCAAAGGCATTCAGACTTTTATGTTCTTTATTTGGCCTACTTTTCTTTGTAATTTGAAGATTTCCCCTGAAACTAACAAGTTTTTCTTCACATATACATCTAAATAGGTATAATCTTTATAAAAGAGATGAGCTAATTGAAACTTTTAATCTCCTTTGTTGAAACTATGTATCTTTTTTATATTTAGTAATAGGTTCGCGGTTGACTGCAACCCCACCTGACGGAAAGGGAGATGCAGCCTTGGATGCAGGAATTGCAGCCTAGGATGCAGGAAATGCAGCAATAGATTGCCTAGGAAGTGCCTAGTCACTCTTGTTCTTGAATAATTCCAGGTTGTACGAAACGGTAAATATAGATGCCGGCAGGGAATTCCACACTGTGGCGAATGTATAGGTACATCGATATAAATCTGTACCTAATAATGTTTGTGTGTTCACGCCCGGCTTCATTACGCGATGCTTGTAATGATAACACTTTACTACCTCATCGAGGGCACTCATGGGCTTTGCCAGAAATATCAGATTATGCTTCATTCACGCCTCGCGGTGTTATTTGGTGGATCGAAAACGATCGAATGAACCGCAAATGTACTGACCGAGTTGGGCATTTGTACGATAACATAAAAAAAACTGAAATCAATAAACTTGTTCAAGCTTCATAGTTTTGACATTAAGGCCCATTGTGAGTGCCGAAGCAATCGGAAGTCGTTGCGATCCGCTCGAACAGATCCGTGATCTCAGATCGGATTGGTACGCGCCTGTTCTATTTCATTTATCCCTTTAAGACGTGCACTTTTTGATATATTATTCTTAGCCTTTGACAATAAACGCAGTTATCGTAATTATTATTTTTGTTTTTGAGTTATTAAAACTGCAGTTGTAATCAATTCTTATGGCATGTTTTATAGTCGTTTCTGAATATTTTTTTATATATGTATTGCATATGATAACCCAGCCCGCCGCGGCGTGGCCACTCACTATGAGAATAATCCCTTTGAAATGAAACTGGACAAGGGTTCTCCTTAAACCCATTTCTAGCATTTAACTGAGATCGGCTGATGGTGTGACACATCATAAATATATTAGACTTTCTTGAAAAAAACAAAAATTGTACTTTGTCTGTAAAATCTTCCAATCCGCATCTGGCTCTCTCATTCTCATACGAAACTCGAGGGGAACTAGGTATATAAAGCTTGATCATGTCGTTCATGAACGCCAGTTCGGTTAATGAATTGACATGTTCGACAATACTGTTGTTTATTTTGAATCACCTGTTTTATATGAAATTCCTATGTATAGATATACACTTCTCCACAATATATTATTGTATAGAAATCTTCAAATACGTTTAAATGAAGAACGAGTTACAAACAATGTAGTCACGGTTACTGTCATCTGCAGTGGACAAACCGAATATTTCAGATTTCAAATGCTTACTGGAAACCCGAGGCAGAGGCGAAGAGAATTTTAAATTTACGCTTGGCATTTTTGCGAGCGGTCGAACGAGCGACCGTAAAGGATTGTCAAACTTATCAAAGCTTAGAAGAGATTTGAGAAATTCAAATACATATTTTGTTCTTTCTTCGGAAATAACGAAGCGGCAAAAATTATTCCATCAGCTGGTCCTGCTTTCAAAGCAAAGATTTCTACAATTTGTGTTATATTATTGTATATAATAATTTTTAACAATTAATCTTAATTATTTTATTGTTGTTACTTAACAAACAATAAAACGGACCGCTCTGCGCTATATTACAATACCATTTAAAGAATACAGGGGATTACAGGCGTGAAGTTACTTGTCTTTCTTAAAGAATATTCGCAAAGTAAACCTCAATAAAATAATTGGTTTTTCGACCTTTTTAGGTTATTTATTCCGTAAAATCACGCCTTTAATGCCCGGAAGGGCAGGTAGAGGAGTGCGATCCCACGTTTCACCAGTTACGTTATACGTCCCACTATCTAACAGGCGTTGAGCCTATTGCACATACACCATGCACAAATCCAGCCTCTGAGCGACTATTATTACTATTATCTCAAGTTAAAAAAACCCAATAATATCTTATCCGAGACATTTCACACACCTGTCGCGCTCACGATTCGACTAACGAGGTAGTCCAATTATATATATATTATAATTTAAAACTATGAAAATCTGAAAAGGTTACAACTGCAATTTTTGTAAGAGTAGGCATGTAAGGGCATAATAATATGCTATTTTCTGTTTGAGAAGTAAATTATGTCGTGCGATTTGGCTCTCTGTTGAAGTCTAGTTTCTAACTAGATATAGGTAGTAATATTTTCAAAATTCCTTCTCATTTGATTTTCTTTAGATTGACATAAAATTTCTTGAGAGTTGAAAATAAAAGAAAACAATAGATGCCGGGAGATCCGAACTCAAATGTTATGTAATTTCGGATACAGCAACGACGACAACTTCTGTATTTCTATGTGGAGAAATTAAAAACGTTACATTTTTAGATATTCCATTCACGGAGGCAATCTCCAGAATTCTGCGTTCGTCCTCTCTCATTCGGATTTTCCTTCAGCTCCCATAAATGGTACCATTAAAAAGCTAAGACCGACTCCGCGCGGACTTACTTAAATATACTCCGCACGAAAGCTCAAATTGATATAAAATACTTCGCTTCTTGATATCTGCCTCAGTGCTCGCACGTTTAATGTTTCGGCCGCTTTTAGGAATGAACAGGGAGCTCAATTTGTAACAATACTTCCGTATTATTAAATTTTTAACACTGACACTTTCAATTCCCTGTTGAAAATCTATGATCTTCTATTTATGACATTTTCACAAAGAACTTGTAATAAAATCGTAAAATGTTAATAGATATATACATTGCAATTGCTATATTGTTTTTTGTTGGAAGCTCACAAACTTTATAAAATATCCTTAACTCAACGCCTGTCAGGCCACAGTTAACAGAATAAATTAACGAACTTCTAATTCTCTAATGCATGGAAAATATAATATAACTCTTCCAACTAATGAAATACCATTTAATCCTGCCTAACAAATAAGCCGGAGGCGGTGTAAGTTGCTTTTGATTTTCCAAACTTTCACCAGTTCTCTCGAGGTCAACTGAAGGTCAGAACTGTTTCAATTTTAACACTTCGTTGTAATTTGTACTCGTTGTTTTCTGGGACTCGATTCAAATTATTGCTTTAAGCTACTAAGCTATTAATATTATTTTTGATAACGTTTAATGGTGTAAATCATTATACATGAATAAATATCTTTGTGTCCTTTGAAGGTTATATGTAACTTCCAAAAACATTGTCTATGCCTACTGTGTTGTGTAATGATATATTCACAAAAACAAAACCCTTGTCAGTATTGTAGGACAAGATGAATTAAAATCTTTTTTCGGTCTACTTATACACTTACACAGTTTTATTGAACTTTATTAAATTTTATATAAACGTAGGATACTTACTCGGTAATAAATTAAATGGAGGTCTTTATTCGTTTCAGGTAAATACACATTTGGAGATCGCAATGGTGCTTCCAAACCTCATAAGTATCTATTTCGTGACTTAATCTTTTTCGCTTTTTCTACGGCGTACATACATGTTTTTGATGGGGTTGGATGTTTGCTCTTTGAAAGCGAAGGGCTGAAGATTGAGCTCAGTGGCGTGCGATTGGAGAGGCGTTTGTCCAGCAGTGGGCGGGAATAGGCTGATGATGATGATGACGACGGGGTGACAACATTTTTATATTTATTATGGTTTATTTCATAGTTTAATTCTCTTATTTAATATTGCCCTTATTAACTTTAAATTTTTCTTTAAAATTTTTATCAACCTAATAAATGATTAGGTATTTTATTTATTTATATTTATTAATATAGCAACAATATTATATTCTTTAATCATTTTAGAATTTATTTTCCATCTAACCCTCCCAATATTAGTGTAACGCAATTCTCTTGAATATTAATTTATTAATAATACAAAACAATATACTTTACTAAACGCAATTTTAAAATGATAAATTTAACATAACAATAAAAAAATCATACTAAAAGTCATTAATCAATTTACAATTAATTTCCATTAAACCCGGCGAATATTTGTGCGACATAAATTTTCGTATGTTTAATTACTGCCAGTGGGGCACGTGCCAATGCTATTATTACTAAACCACGACACGTGTACACACGACTCAATCCAAATACCGCACACGCGTAGCTGCAGCTTGAGCCATAACTCATCTCCTTTATTAGTTTTAGGATACACTCAATTAGGAAAACATGTGGTATTAATATCTGTCCGACTCGTTCAGACGTTTCAGGGTTGAACCCGTGTAGGGCGTTATAATTTTCTCGGTTGAATTTACCCCGATTATATTTAGTCTGATATATATATGGTATTTCGTTATACAAAAAGTGGACGGTATGCTTCTTATCGATATGACTTCACTATAGAGGATTAAATCTTCACAAACTTAGAGAAATTATTGTAAATAAAATCTATTTATTTAGAAAGTTGTTTTGTGTTAATGGCGCTGTTTCTTGGCATTCCATGGTATTATTTTTAAAAACTTTTCTGAAAATTCTTTACTTCACGCAAACAATTCAGAAAGAAACCAAATAATTAATTAAGTAAGTTATTTAAATATACCGATTAAAAAATGTTAACAAAAAATGTTTGAAACATTATTCAGACGTTTTATGATTATAGATATATGTGATGTGATCGGAACTCACTTACGTTTTATCGTGATAGCCGGACTGGTTTCGGACCGTTACGAGGTCCTACAAGAGAACAAGGCAACCTATCCCGAAAGTGTCGTAAGTGTGGGTGACGTACAATGTAAAGGAAATGCTTGTATTTACCGCGCATCTCTAAAGTGCTGTATGAGCTTCCCTGTTGTTCGCCCGCAAAGAGAGTTCTCCTTCAAAGCCGGTAAAGCACTGGTCATTTGTCGTTCATCATCGTTCTATCTCAATCACCACTGCTGGGCATAGAATTCCCCCAACGAGCACTAGGCGCTAGTCTGGTCGCATCTCGTTGCAAATATATGTAGATAACAGAGACCACTTACATCAGGTTGCCTATGTGTTTTCCTGCATATAAAAAAAAGGTACTTTGTTTGTACCAATAATGGCTTAAGTGTATCATTGATCCTGTTCAATATTATTTTGTCAAAATCGCATGATTTATGTCAAGACGTATCGTCTCATTAGATACCACTCAATTAACTAAATATGTGGCATTAACGTATCCCATTAATTGTATGTTTTGACGACTAACGTTTACTGACGCATGGCGTACACATGTTATAACTGACATGTTGTGTAAGTGACGTGTCCTTGTCGCGCAGGGTTGCCAACGGCGCCCCGGTGTTGAGCTATATATACAGCATGTTCCTGTTTTTGACAACGTCATTCATAAAGATATTGCTCCATATTGTTGTTTGCAGTGCACGTGATTAGTTACAAAACGAGGTTTTGCAAGGTTTTTTTACATTTTTTTTTCGTTTGTGAATGCCACTTAATGATTTAAATGCCAGTTTTAAATAAGTTTTGCAATATAATGTCCTATTGTTGAAAATGTTTAGCCAGAGTAGCGGAGTTCGTTGTTTCTCTCGTGTTGCAATAGAATCAGCTCGCGTTTTAATTAAAAACATCCAAATTATTATGACATTCGTGAGTCCGCACATTAATATCACCTGGTTTATGCCGTTATAATTAAACGTAATATCACGCCTAAAATGGCTGAAGAGGTAGGCAGGGCAGTGTAGTACACTCCCACGTTTCATCAGTTCCATTTACGTCCCACTATGGAATAGGTGGTAAGCCCGCGCGAATAACCAAACTCCGAGCCACTACTAGAAAATCTAAACAGAAAAATCCAATAGTGCCCGACCCCGGATTTGAACCCAGGAGCTCCAGTTATTTATATAATATATAGGTTTGTTTTGTTATATAATATATAGGTTTATAAGAAACAAACCAATATATCCAGGATGAAATATTGACATATAACTACTTTAGATTCTTGATTATATCCCAACAAACTTTGTTTTAAGTTTGTTATTGTTTGGTCATATCATATCGACGACAGATACGTGTCACAGCGTCCAAGCACTCGGGCTACTGTTTATCGAGAATCGGATACCTTTAGTTCATATTTCAAAATGGCGCCCAACGTCTGAATTTATTTTTGACAGTTCTATGTCTGCATGCATACATCTAACACCTTTCCCTTTTTAGATTGTACGATAAAATAAACAAAATCGTTTCGTTTATGTCTAATGACGTGTCCACGGCGATAATATTTATCGTATTTTGATAATGTATCAGATGACGGAGTAAGGAGTGCCAAGTGTGTTTGAATGTAAGTGCGAATGCAGTAATAGAATTCTTACTTTTGTTTCTTTTTAATATTATAATAATTGTGGCCTTAACCTGTCTCAGACTTACGATGCTTGTGATTATAATTCTCTAAAGTGCGTGAAGTCTGCTGTTTCGCAGTTGGCCAGCGTGGCAGGGCCTTTGACCCTTCTCATTCTGGTAACAAGTCACGTCCAAAACTGGAGTAGTAAATGGCCTGATGATGATGAAATTGCGACGAGTTTCCGACAAAAAATATTCTACTTTTTGTTACAGAACTACATCCCCGGTTTATAAGAAGTTTGTATTATCCTAAAAGTGTGAACGGCTGCACAGAATTGAAAGTTCACTTCTCAATTGATTGTTCTTACAGTTAAATCGATGAAGTTTGCCTGTTAGTACACACGAAGTCATTTTGTTATTTCAAAGTGTATACTGTGTTTCTGTATTGTGAAAAAACATTACCTACATAGAGGCAACTCGCGCTGTGTCTCTAACACAGGTTTTGGCAAAAAACTAATTTGAATGGATGTCGCATCGAAACAGCTAACAGGGCATTCTAAACTTTTTATTATCCATTCAATTCGGCGGTGGCTGTTCCAAAGCGAAACACAATCAGGAGAAATATTCTGACTGTCCTGATCGTTTTGCCGAATCCAGTGAAAAAATAGTAGACTAAAAGGTAAGATTGTTGTTTCGCAAGTTTGTCGTTCGATTTGAAGGTGACTCATAGTACAATATCGAATGTATAGTACTTACAGACATGAGCTAACTTTCTACTTTTATTAACCCCGAGCGAGGCGAGAAGCCTTAGAAGTATGTAACATTAGCCCTGTTAGTGGTGGAATGTGCACGCACACATATTTTGTCTCTTTCCAACTGCATGCACTAATCCTACGCTTATTTCTTTGTACTGTGGTTTTAAACCGGAATAAATACCGATGGTCTGTGTTCCGACTAACCTGAAAATTACCTGATAAACACCTACTGGAATAGACGAGACTATTAAACATGCTTATGTGATTAAACATTCATTAGAAACCTGACAGAAAACCATTGAATTTCAATATAATTCGCATACTGATATATACCTATTATCGTTTTAATCGTAACCGTATTTGTTTTATATTAACCATCTTGAGGTTCGGATTATTAAGCCTTTGTGATATACGAAAGTATATCAATCCAAACAAGCAACGAGAGGATTATGATATAATTTATATATGAAGATGAAAAAGACGTGACAACTTACGTGATTAACTGCCACTCAAAGAGCACGTGCGATGAACTTGGATATAAGTTGACATACTAAAAAACATCCTCAATAAACTTCCCTTTTTATATCGTCGACTTCAAAAATGTCACAATTGGGAACACGAGTGAATAAACATGCTAAAATTGCCAATTAAAACTTTGTCTATTCGAAAATCTGTGCCATTTCGCGGGCCAAATGTACCATAATGACAATGTTTTGTCCCGTGAAGTGCCGCTCTTAAAACTTCACGTTATTATTAGAGAGTAACTTGATTTGACCAACTTGAATGAACTGTCATATTTTTCCGCAAAGTCCGAAGTAAGTTCGTGAATTTTCTCGCTTGCAAATCTGTGTTATAAACTCAACAAATACCTATGAGTACCAGATAAAGGAAGAATCAGCTCGAATATCTATTATTCATCATATTTACCTATCGATATTGCAATGTTGAAGTGAGATCCGACTACAACGTGACGCAAACATAACAATTATGGGATAAACACGCTCTGAATAACTTCACATGTTTACAATAACAAAAGAAATAAAGAGAAGCGTACACAATGCTCGTTCCCACACCGCGGACCAAAAAATTACATCTTCACGACGATGAATCATAATACTAACAGCGTTGCGGCCTAACGGTGGCCGGAATTACCTTGTGATGGCGCATATGACTACTGACACTATCTCGCGCATAGATGTGTCGATAATATCTATAATAATAAATATTCATTTATAATCTGTGACATTGTATTATTATTGACCCTTTACAGGGTAGGCAAAGGGAACTGACTAGTAAATTGTATCTTTAACAATTGTCCAGGGGTCAAATAACACCCAGATCTCTGGGTACACGTATATGCATGTTAGAGATAATTAATGAATACGGGTATACGACGTCACTTATTTTATTAGAGCATCAACACTGTACGACACGGTTCACGTTTTTATTAATTGTTAATGCCGATGACAGATCAGTCAGTAGTGCGTGTGGTCACTCGTAGAGGCAGGAGGCAGTCTCTTTCGAAACAGCGCCTGCGCCTAACGTGCGCACTGACTAATAAAGAGAAATATGTCGGACGACGATATTGACCACTTAGATGGCAATCTTGTTGAATCTGCGACATATACATATATAAAATAATGTTCAATCAGATCATATACTCCATAGGTGCTGTAGACGAATAAAAATGTCAAACTTGAAAACTCTTTTTATTTTAAAAGTATCAATGTTATCTCTTAGATTAAATAAATTCGTTATTATGGCCAATACCAAGAGATATTTGTATCCATGTAAGGCTGTATACTATGTTTTATTTTAATAATTTTATGATTTCGATCTGACTTCTAGTACTAATTTTAAAACATTGATCACAATGTTAACGTACCTTCGTGACATTTCTTGGCAAAGTGGCTTTCAAAACGTACCTATTCTTTACAGACAAGTCACTTTATGTTTACGACTTTTCTACCTTCCCGCTTGACGTCACATCAACAAAGTTTACGATTGTTGGTGAGAGTTCATTCGGCGTACGACAGATCGAATGCGTCTCTTTTGTAGCGAATAAGTTGCGACGCGAATCACAAATTAGATGTTTGTTGACGTCATCTTCGTAATGTTACACGTTTAAAACGTGTTGACGGTCTGTTTACTGTTTGATGCTTCGCTTCTTTTGCTTTTATTAAGCAATGTTCTTGTCTACGAAATAAATGACATGCGAACGAAGTTTACCATTTTGTCTATACCATAAGCGTCTAATTTCTTTAGTTGTATTCTGTTTTAAGAGTTCCGAATGTAAAATTACCGTGTATTCCTCGGAGAGGTAAGCATAGGACTGAGTATATTCCCACTTTTCACCAGTAAGAGTAACGACTTACTAAGAAACAACATTTTGCATATAATCTCGTCACAAATTGTCTTTACATAATACTATCATTAGAAAAATTAAAAAAACAATAATAATTGATTTTTGATGAACTTTGAAGTTTACTTTTGCATTGTTGACCAACCACACTTTTTCAATCAAGGAGGAAAGTGTACATTGAGTTATCAAAGTAGATTCTCATGTGGACAGTACAATCATAGTATCATCATTCTTATCATTATCACTCTCCATAGGCCTACTATACATTTACTATATTCAGTGCGGCTTGCTAAATAAATGCCTAATTACTAAATGCCCAATGACACCATTCGCCTATTCCACTATGACTGTAGCCGTGCCAATAGCGGTTAGCTAATTCGTAGTACTCGGTGAGAATTCGCTATGGTCTACCACAATACTAGTTGCCTTGTTAGTGAATAGTACTTTTATACAGTACGACAACTACCAACTGAAAAACCGTTTCCAGGAATAAATATTTCCAGGAATGAATACGAGGATGTTATTCGGTAATACCTTCTGTCGAGTAAATTTTTTATATCATTAGCTTAAGTTTAAGATTTATGTTTCACGATTTTAATGACGTCACGCATAATAGGATCAGCGTCACCATAACAATTTCGAAGTAATGCTAGAAGCGACCAGTCTTGGAACTGTGATATAAATCTCAATATTTGGTATTACCATTTAAAATTTAAATTGAGTAAAAAATATTATTGCACATTGGAAGAGTTTATAAAGATAAAGAACAATGAAATGTAAGATGATGTGTTCTTCTGAGGAAACTTAGACACCTTGAAATACCTACCTTAATTTTAACTAAATCTTAAACGATTTAAAATACCAAAAAAAAAGAATGAAAGGTACAGGAGTAGATAAATTTTTATTTATTCAAAATTCACAAGAATCAATTGAACTTTAATAAAAAAGATAAGAGATTCAATAGATTAGATAGTTGATTAGAGATAGATTAGATATATAGAAATTAGATAGATTAAATTAAAAATTAGTAGATCGATATAAAAATTATAGATAATGGTATCGAGCGTCGTGGGTCGTGGTCGTTGTGTGTAATATTCATTTGACACGATGTTACGCTGCGGTCTTCTACAATCCTGTTGGTTAAACAGAAATCAATATTTAAATCGGCGTTTTAGTTAAATTGTTACTAAAAGCATGTTGAACAGTTTCAGATCGAAAACAATATTTGTGAATAGTCAGCATTAAAAAACAAATACATTATCTAATATGAACCCGAACAGTTTGACGGTCAGTAACGTGGTGGACAAGAGTTAATGAAGATTTATAAGGTCATATGTATTTCCGTAAAGAACGTGAAGTAATGCGTTGTCTCAACTCGTGTTATGAAGTAATATTACATATGTCTATTACAAATACGTAGGTATATAATAAGTTATTGGAGAATCTGCCGTTACCAAATCACGTAGTAAAAATGTTCTCACGTTGACATGCAAGATGGATACATACTATTGCCTACAATTCTCTAATACTTTACAATAGTGTATCTCTGCTGGTTTACGCGGCGCACGCGAGTAAAGCTACCAGCGGGCAAGATTTTTCTACGGCAACCGTTATATCTTCCGTTGCTGTGGGATTTTGGGGATAAAAAGCATTCTATGTTTTATCTCTGGTATCAAACTATCATCCAAATCGGTTCAGTGGTTTAGGCAAGGAAAAGAGACATGCAGACAGACAGAGTTACATTCGTATTTATAATATTAGTAAGAAATATGCAAACACAACCAAGAATGATTATTCGTATTTTGCACATTTTCATGGTATTCGCAATATACATATGTACGTCGAAATGATACGTATATATGCATATTGTTGGTAGTAAACTGTTCAGAATATTAAAAAAAAGGTCTCCTGATATTTTTTTCAGCAGTACTTTATGAAAATTAGTTAATACGAGTGGAAGCGCTGTTATGCACCTCGCAAATGTTGTGTAATAGAACCTTTTTTTGTAAACATTCTCGCCGTATACATTCAAAAAGATTTCTCATTCAGTGCGCAGTATTCCGCCGTCATTATGATATTCTGATATCCAAAAGTGTGTGCATACATTCAAATGCACGCCATTACCGTTCCATTGCACTTTGCATTGCACCATGGAAATGGTAAAACCCACAACGGAACTGCACCGAATGCGGCCTTATTAAAATTGCATCAAAGTGTTTTCAGCGATGGCTGTACGAAGGCCGAGCTTCGTGGGTTCGCGAGCACTCGCTACATGTAATATGATCTGTGTGTTTGTGCAAATAGAACACGTGCTGTGGCTACGTGTGTGTGCATTCAGGTGCATACAAATTGACGAGGACCGCAAAATTGCGGGTCGTGCTAGGCATGTCTTCATATATCAGTACTTAAAATATTTACGTCACCTATAATTGGACTTCTATTATAGCGCTAGAGGTATTAAAACAGCCTGTAAATATTATTAATACCTATAAACAAATAATACTAATTATATACTTTGCCAGTTATATAAATATAGATATGAAGGTATACATTTATGTCATATGAATGAATTAAACATAATCGAATTCCAAAGGATATGATAATTATTGTTAATGTAATGAATTATAGTGTATATTTTTATATATAACATTTGCACCGACTATTATCCAACTAGATCCAGTTGGTATAGTGAAATGCCATACCCTACTGTCGTACTACGTCACGATCATCGTCGGTTATTAGAACGCACGACCTCGCCGGCCGGACTCCATTAACGGACGTCATTATGACACGCCCGACTACGACAAACTGTAGATTACCGTAACGATTCGTACGCTGTTTGATCGCTTCTCCATTGAGTTTGATGCCACCGAGCTAGATATCGGACGGTTTGTGAATGGATTATGACACGGTAGGTTTATTCCATCGTATTAAAGTTTGATGCCTCGTTGGTCGTGTTGGTTGCAAGGGCGTCTGCGAATTTCAGACTCCGAGCTACTACTAGAAAATCTAAGTAAGAATGAATAATCCAAGAGTGCCCGACCCGGGAATTGACCCCAGGAGCCCTTGTTGGGCGACGCGATTGCGACCAACATAACTAAACTCAATAATATACTGAAAAATATTGTGCATGAAGTACATGAGCTCTGCGGTAACAACTTCTTGCTGTTTATTTGTTCTCCCATTACGTACCTAACTATTCTTATCGCGTGATCCTAATTTTTCATAACGCAATAAAGAAATGCACTTCATCAAAAAGTTTTATATGTATACCTACTTCAAAGACGTTCAACTTTTCAATGTATTATGCAGTATTAACCAGTCGACACAGGGACGTGGACAATCCGCCCGGATGTCGCAGAATAAGCGAATATAAAAGTTACGAGAAGCCTGCCGTTAATTCCAGCTTGCTCAGGTCCCGCATCACTCTCTACTAAATGCCATGGCTCACCCTCCTACTTTGTTGAATTTGCGAATCATAGCTGAATATTTTCTGTATATCATCACGCCTTGCCCCTTACAGATTAGGCTGACAGAACACTGTGCTCTCTGCCAACATCGTAAAAATTTGTATTTTTTTTTTACTTTAAAGTCCAAAGAATTCTCATCTGAATTTTATTGCAATTCTATATTCACTCGTTAAGATTTGTCCGCGGGATGTGTCGGGTCTCCACATCGTATCAACTTCGAGTGTCCCAGTTATGAGATAGAGAAGCGACTTGTCTGAAATTTCCACCTCCGCGTTTAACACACGCGTGTATGTGTAACTACAGGCTATGAATGGATCTACGTGTGCGTGTGTGTGTGTGTGTGTGTGTGTGTGTGTGTGTGTGTGTGTGTGTGTGTGTGTGTGAGTGTGAGAGTGCGTGTGTTATGTATGCAAACATATAACTAAAGATATATACACATATCTTTACGCCAGGTCCTTTGCGCGGTAGTCAGAATAGTAGTAGCTTTTTTCCTTATGAAAATAATACTCATATTGTTTTTTTATTAGAACCTAAAGTGTCGTAATTAATAATTTATACTGGACATTCATGTAAGAAACTAGGAGGAGACTTTTAATTATATATAGTATATAAAAATACGTGTATTTTATACGAGTACCTATATGTATAATACCCGTTGTATGAGTAAAAAGATACAATCGTATCATATTCACGGTAGTACGCAACAACATGATAATATACATTTTTATATCAATTTATAGCTGAACTCATTTAAAGCGTTAAATAATAACATCGAGCGAAGTCCCCGTATCATAATACTCTAGCGCCATAATTCACTCAATACGCCAGCGCAGTGATGGAACGACGCTACCTCCTACGCGAATATATTTCCGAATAATGAACTATGGTATTATTCTCAATTTAGTATGTGAAGTTCCATTCTTCGTCATTTGAGTAGGTACTATGAAAATGGATAACTATATTTTTATGAGACTTAATTTATTTTGCTCCATTTTTGGGATCGTGCTACCACACTACTATTACGAAGTGAGTGGTGTTTACATTGTTAAACTCAAGGGAATATATGTAGCTTATAGATTTTTTGATAAGCCAAAGAAGGCTATCTCGCAAAAAAAGGTACGATTTAAGATATTATTATTAAGTTTAATTAGTATTTGATTTGCTTATTGGGAACAAGGATAATATATTTAAAATTATATTATTTCTATTTAATTTTTTTTTAATAAATCATAAAATTTCCACCGGTTACTTGTATTATAAAAAGTCTGCAAATTATGAAATAATAGTACCGGAAAAAGCACTAATCCATCATATTTGTAATAATTAAGCGTTTTCAATTGCCATAATCCGACCGTAAGTGAGTCTTGTTTGAAACCATACGCAACTTTAATCGTACAGGGGACAACCCACCGTACCACACATAGCTCGGCCGTGTGACTCAATAACTAGCGGATGTGAACTGGATAATTGACGTTTATATAGCGCTTTCATTTTTATGGAATTTTGACTGAACTTTTGTATGGTTTCAAGCGCGGTTGTGATGCTAAACAATTTGAAAGGGGGAGATATATGTTAATACATATACATATATGGGTTTGGTAAAGCTGCAAGTACAATAATCAATCATCTTTGACTTATTAACTGTTTGAAAAGAAATTGCCAAAAATTTATACAAATAAATGTAGGAAGCACAGATTTCGTTCGCAACACAAATCTCAAGTATATATGGAGCGTTATGTGGTGAAAGGAACGAGCATAGATCATATATCGTAATTAATGTTGCCCTTCTTGATTAAATAACTTTCAGGTGTCACTAATTTAATTAGACTTAGTTATTTAAAAGAAACGTATTATTACGTCTGTAATCCCCGAAGAGATAGGCAGATAAGCTTTTAAAAAGAATACTGTTTTCTTTAAATGAACCCCTATAATGTAGGTACATTATATTCCTCAATACTAATATTTGATAAACCGACAAACAGCTGCTGCTCGAAAATAAAGGTCAAGTATCGAACAGTTTGACGTGTAAGTGTAATATTCCGATCTCAATGGTATCTTGACCTTTATAAGACCTCTCCGTCCTAAACGAAATTGAAAACACAAAACGTAAATAAACCCAGTAAATGCCTACGAATTGGATTTCGTAGACGACTTGAGTTGTGAAACGTAGGGAGACGCGCGCTTTGCATTTCGATCGTATTCCGAGCTACGGCGTAGCGGCTCGTAGTCGGTAACGTGAAGTGTGTACTAACGGTCACTGCACACGGACCCACAGCAGCTACAAGTGGTGAGCGTAGATGCTTTTATATTTCAACAACCATCAACGTTGTGCAACGGTGATAAATTAATTTGTAAGTTGGCCCATTGGCCATGTGATGAGTGAATCTGACTGCTAAGCCGTGGGTCGTGGGTTCTATTCCCACTCAGAATGTTTATATGCTGAGCACACGTATTTATTTATATAGGTTATCAGCCGTCTACTTACCAGAACACAAGATCTCTTGACGTATACTCTGGAATCAGATGGCCGTGTGCGGAGATGTCTCAGTATCATTTTTACTAATTAGTAAGTCTCAAAGCACCTTATTAACAAAAAAAACTAAGTTTAAAGTACACTAGTACTAAATGCAATCGTAATTGTTATACAGATTGTCGTTTTTGTGGGTTAAGCCTCAGGCGACGACTTAGTTATGTCCAGCCAGTAAAGGGCTGAGTTACCATCTCCAGTGCGGTGTACAGTGTGGTAGTTTATAAATGAAACTGGACATTTCTGCAAACTTTCAAAGAATCTAGATATTTACAAACACATAAACTTATTATGTCTCATCGATGTTAAACCTGTAACGATCCATAAAACTTGTCTGGAATTTAAGGATTCATTAAACATATTTAATAAAACAATTTCGCTCCAAAGATGGCTTGTATCGAAATTCGGCGTGTAACCTTCATAAATTCAACCAACTATAGAGATTCATTTAGTTTGTAACTTTGCAGTTCAATCTGAGGGTACTTAATTAGTTCCTGCACACTTAGGAAATTCCAATAGCTTACGTTACCTACTGGTTATTCCCCCACCTATCTGAATGGTAACATTAAAACTAATAAGCCAATGTTCAGAAAGACAAGAAATTAATATGTTTACTTTGACCGTAATGCTTTTAATATCAGTTTTTCAGTTACGTGCTCGGAACTGAAGAGCTTTAGTACGTTCGTTTTTTATTGCTATTGAAACAACTAGATGTTGTTATATGGTATTAAGTAGAGAATTTAAACGAAGAAGGCTAAGTACGGTTAAATCGAACTAAATTATGGGTATGCATGTTTAAAGATAGAATGTAGAGTTTCGGGCTGGTTCAATGTATGTATGTATACGTAACAATGGTTGTTCCTAATCACGAACAGCACTGGATGGTAACGGTGACTCACCCCACAATTCATCCAATCCATTTCAGTTTCATCTTACCCGATAATACGTATCAGTCGTTACTTAATTGAATACTTTTACACATTTGAAATCCTCAATGTTAATGTGCTTGAGTAATACAATTTAAAAAATATACAGCTAAAGCCGTATTTCCTCTAAAGTTTGCAAGTCTTGGAAAGTTCGAATTCCCTCGGACTAGCGCCACTTTAATGCACTTTGCTCTTGCTGACGTCAACATAAATTTCTATTGAAACAAAATAACCGCAGAAACGTGTGTCAAATGTTTAATATGATCTCCGCGTGTACAACGTTCGTAGTGCAAGTTATCAAAAAAGGCGACATATAACATCACGCCTATAATCCCATAAGAGGTAGGCAGAGGACATTTGCACGTTTCACCAGTTACATTTACGTCGCACTATGGCATAGGTGTCACCACCTACGCTTATTGCTATACCCTATATACACATGTCCAGACTCCTAGGCAAAATCTAAATTACAAAAATCCAACAGTGTCCGACCCGAGATTTGAACCCACGACCTCCCGATTGACAGTTGCGCTTGTAAAAAACACGAACGACGAGGCGGTCAATTATGATGATTTTAATAGTATTATCAATTACTATCAACCAATTATAATATAAGTTTTTGTCTCACCCCGTAGAGTTGTACATTTTCAATATATTTAGAGAACAGAAAGGCATGTGGAAATACTTAACACCAAAGTGGGCAATTAGACGGAAATATCTTTTGTGCCTTTCCTAATGATGTTATAGCGATAACAGCGCTCCAGAAATACCTCAGCAGGAATCTCATATTGCTACATGCGCGGTAAAACGATCATATTTTTAACCGTGTAAGTCCGGAATAAGTCCAATTGCTACGAATCCTTTTCATCTGTTGTTTTCATTCCGCTGTCGCTTATACCTTCGGCCAACTCTCAACCCTTGAGCGTTCCTCGCTGGAACTCGACACGACATTTCGTAAAGAGTCGAAGTACCGGACTTCGCTGAAAATTTAATTGAAATAGTTTATTGGACTTGTTCAGATGTTCGACGTTTTAAATCTTGAAGGTTTTAATTTTCGAAACAATTGGCACGGTGATTTATTTTAAATATTTTTTCTTCTCGTTTCTCTTGAAATTATTAGCGGACTAATTTTGAAAAGAGATTTCGGGGAATAGAATAGGCCGATAGAATACAATGGCACTATAGGCCCTTGCATCGTTACTCCTTTGTAGCAACAGAATGATGTTTAACTACCTCGGATAACAAAGATAAACTTCAGCTCCGTCTGCTCTACGTGATTATAATTAAAATTGTAATTTTATGTTTTAAAATAAACCACTGTATCTTTATATTATGTATCGATAAATAATATGGTTTTGTAATTTTATACGGAGTATGATTTTATACTGAGTGACACAAATAGTCAAGAGTATAGTACACTCAGATTATAGTACCTACACTCCCACGATTCATTAGTAACGTTTATGTCCCACTATGGAATAGGTGGTGAGCCTATTGCCATGCATTGGGCACATATCCAGACTCCGAATCACTACTAGAAAATCTAAATTAGAAAATTTTTGTAGTTTTCGACCCGGGAATCGAACCCGGGACCTCCCGATCGGCAGTCGCCCTTTGCAAACAACTCGACCAACGAGGCATTCAATAAAATGTTACAATAAGATTTCTGTTTGAAAAAAATGTAGGTAACTATTGTGGTTTACTGTTAAATCCTAATGTAATCCTTCTACAATGATTGCGAAAAATCTTATCTTGCGGAGAAAATCAACAACACAGAGAACGATTCTCTAGAACATCGAGTTGGCTGCGATGTACATATACTAGATTTGTTCCAAGTACCTACATAACTGTGAATAATTATGATAAACGTTCTTGTCTACTTTTATATGTACATATATATTGTATTTCTCATGAAATCAACAATACTTTTACATATAGCGATGAATAACCGCCGTGATCGGTAGTATTGCGTATTACGAAAAAGAATATCGTTAAGTATAAATGAAACAATCGAAAAAGAAAACAAAACAATAAATTACAAGTGTATAAAAGCTGAGAGCACTCTTTCTCGATGCTAAGAGAAAAATGTGTTCACCCACGCACCACCGGATATTGAACACCAAATGAACACAGTAAATCTGTTGTAAGCTGTACAAGAAGCAGTAATCGAAAAATATCCCCTGTGCTTCGGGACGTTCCATATTAGCTGAGAGAGTTAGCAGAAAATCATATGACGTTTATGAGGAACATTCTAAAGTGAATGTGGTAGTTCGTTAGGGGAGACGTACTCGAATGTACTCATATGTTCAGCACTTGTCAAATAAACATGAATAATCATGTTGTTGATGAATTACATATTTTTTACTTTACGTACTTTATATACGAGTATTTCTATAAATTGTAAATATTAGTCACTAAACGCGAAGCCTCGTAAGGAACAGGCACGAATATCTTGATAAATTATTATAAAACTCGTAATACGAACAAAAAACCATCTTTTCTAACCAATTGTGACATGAACAGAAATAGGTTCCCGTCGATAAAAGAACGCGCGTACACTATTAATCTGCTTTTTCTACTACTCCGGTCTAACATACGAGTAGTGTAAATTTATGATACAAGATACCCGACATCCAGAAGCAACGAGGTGGGAGATTGTACATTGTTAATCTTCACCTCCGAATCGGTAGTTGTACAATAACGGGATTTTCTGTTAAGGTAAATTTTTGACATAAAAATGTAACATCAATACTGCAATGCTCGAATAGATAGGCAGAGGAGTGTAGTACACCACCAAGTTAAATTACGTTTATGTCCCACTATATGATAGGTGGTGAGCCAATTACCATGTACTCGTACATATCTGACACAATTCCAGACTCCAAGCCACTACTAGAAATTAATACATGAAAGTCTAAGTTAGAAAAATACAATAGTATCCGACCTGAGATTTGAACCCAAACCTCTCGATAAGCAGACGCGCTTTAACCACTTCACCGACGAGGCAGTTTCATTACATACGAGACATATAACAAATATTCTCCGTCACCTACAGCACGTTTCAGCGCGAACAAACAAGCCTACCTACCATTTGGGGGATTAATTTACATTTATCGCTGGTAAACCCAAAAGGACCCCGTTTCATAGTGAAACTTTGTCGGACAAGTTGTCTGAAGCTTTACCTTATTATCCGCTGTTTCAGTTTATTCCAGTCCACATTATGTATTGTGGGTGGGTATGTTTGATAATGGAAAGTTTGTGATGCGGTCGCCGCTGTGAACACGATAAATTGGTGTTTGTTTGATTTTAGGCCTCGTAGCGAGTAAATTAATATCTATTTTATACTGGATATGGAACAGATTACGCGTTTACGTATATTTTTACATTTTAAATGTTAAAAATTTCATATATCATTTTATAGATCCTTTACCAGTGGCTCTGTTAGTAGCAGATTTATGAGATTCCCTTCTTTATTAGTCAATCTGTCGGTCAAAGGGAGCTTAAAATGGAGCCTGCGGCTGCATAATAATCTGCTATACAAAAAGCTTTATTCTGTATACATTTTAAAATATTGCGTATGAATATGAGATGCAGTTGAATTTGAGATAGTCTTAGAATTAGAAGTAAACTATGTCTACCTATTCCAGTTTCTTTTAAGGAGTAGCGTCAACTAATAAATGGATTCTAAACATGGATGATAAGAAAATCCATATTACTGAAAAATACCTAGCTCTTAAGCCGTATACTAAGTGCCACGGATGTTGATCCTTTTTTTTGCAAATCTAAGTCGTCTGCCTCGAGGTACTTCGAGAATAATGACAATGAAATATACTTCGCTGTAGAATTAAATATATTCAGCGGATAATTAAATTGTACTTGTCTTCATATTGGATATCAACGGTTGGGTAATATCCAAGTGTGTTAGCGCTCGACGCAACGTCCGCGCCGAAGACTGATCATCCATCTTCCACGGAGCGCCACACGTGTATCGTGTTACACAAAAAAAACTCGGTCGCGCCGAAGAGAGATCGCTTATAATTCTGCAATAAATCAAGTTCTATTGAATTATCGTGAATATTCGCAATTACCTAGGAAATTTGTTACTGATTGTTTTACTCGTATGACTATAATAGACTCACCGCCTATTCCATATTCCATTACGTCCCACACGTAAGCGTAACTGGTGAGACGGGTGAGTATGCTAAATTCTTCTGCCTACCTCTTCATGGATTACGGGCGTGATGTAACGTTACATTATTATTTTATGATACCATCGGTTTGTTTTTAGCATCATTGTCACGTTTTTGTGTTTCAATAGCGAACCGGTTTCTTTGAAAAGGGTGAGCGTTGTGTTCTAAATCTGGGGTGTGGGGAAAAAGAGAAATGTCACTGTTTGGATATCGGTTTGACACAGGAGGGGCTTGAACGCTTTGTAAATTATTTTGTGAAGATTGATTCACATTATTATATGAACTGCATGAAAAGTATCTGCGAAAGATTTGAAAAGTTGAAAAAATTAACCCGCTTATGGTAGTCTGAGTAACAGTTAAATTGGATAGTTAGGCTCATATTATAAAGTTGTTGCGGAAATATTTAATATATGCTGTTAATTTAAGGATCTTTAAATTCAGTGAGCACATAAAGGCTTCAAAGCTTTCTGGTAGCTTAATAATACACAAGTAAGAATATATTTCCACTCACAATCGCTTTCAGCTATAGGTATATCCACAATCCAAATTATCTCAATATAGTTAAGTACAAAATATACAATGATTGCGACCCTTACAATTCCGTTCTACTACATATATTGAACTACTTGTTAGTTGGTCGAGTAATCCTGGGTTCAAATCCCGGGTCGGGTACTATAGGATTTTTGTAACTTAAACTTCTATTAGTGGCTCGGTGTTCGGATATGCGCCCAGTACATGGCAATAGACACACCGCGTATTCCATAGTGGGATGTAAACGTAACCGTGGGGTGAAACGTGAGTGTACTATACTCCCGTGCATACCGCTTCGAGGATTACAGGTGTTATGTTACGTTTTCATTAATATCTATTCCGTATACTCATATTTTATTCCATATACCTTTCGGAAGTACTAAAATGTGTTCAAGAGTTCTGTTTATTTATTATTTATTGTTAATCCATACTTAGGTTACAAAGGGCGGACTCCGATGCCTATCTATCAGCATTCCCTACCGGTTAGTCAAGTGTGACGGTGAGAACTCGCAGTTGGCGTAACAATACCATTGGCAATGTTAAATTGAATTGATGAAATGTTAAATACTGATGTAAAATTCCCTTAAATTTTCTCCTCAGCTACTATACATTTTCATGGACAGAATAAGTAGGAAGTAGTGGTCAATGTCTGACTCGTTAGTATGCTATAAAACACTTCCTAACCGGTAACTATGTAAGTGGTTGCTCAATCAACATTCAGGCTGCCTAAATTTCTTCATTCGATTAGCGAACTAGAATCATGCGCGAAACTGATAAAGAACTCTCGAATATTGTACGTGAATAGCAAACTTTAATTATTTCCCGGGTGGAGGGCGTATTGACATAGGATAATTAAATAACTGTCCTCTGTTTTAATACGATTTATGAATTTGTATTTCCTATAATATAAATAACTAAGCCAATATTAGTATAGCAACACCAACCATTACTGTGCGGTCACTGCCGTCTATAGTTATGAATGGGTATTAGGCTGTCAATGTATAATCAACTTTGAACAAATATTCAACAGCTCCGTTTTTAAAGGTACATTTATTTTCACTTGTCAAAGAAAGCCATTATCTGTCCAGTTACATGTCAGTAACGAAATCGTCGCTCACCCAACTCTACGTATATCAATAATTACAAACATATTTAGCCGCGTTGGAGCTTTTCGTTGAGGAACTGGCACTGCCAGAACGGAAGTATGGACGTTTGCCTTTGTACCCTAATTATAAAACTACAAGTGGTGAGTGTATTCCCATACACCGAATACATATCCAGACTCCGAGCCGCTTATAGAAAATTTTAATAAGAAAAATTTAGTAGTATCCGAGTCGGGACTTGACCCCGGGACCTCCTGTTCTGGCTGAACTGAACTATCTGAACGGTCAGGTTCACAAGCCAGTAAACCAACGGGTCGATCATAATCGTAAACATTGCATCAAACGCATGTCAGTATTAAATACTTCCTTGCTAAACATCAATGTCTGCGAAGTGTGTAAAATATAACATCAAACAACCATTAATGTTCTCTTGGAGTAATTTTAAATTTACCGTTTTCGACGATGTAATCAACCAGAAGCATAAAATTTTACAACGTCTATCGCGCCGTAACTATGTGCAATCTATGTACCTACAGATATTACTAGCCATAGAGCATTCGTCGATCAGAAATGGCGCCTAACGACAGCCGCTAATGGATGGTATTTATGGCCGTAAGCGGAGGATAACCATTGTTATGAAACGACTGTAAAATTAACTTAAATTAACTTAAGTACGATTCATGTTATTTGTTAGTAGTTAATGCGAAACGTTTGATTTATAGTGTATTTATTTTAATTTGTATACTCGGTATATTACAGGTGTTGTATTGGTATGTGAATTTAGTTTTGTAGGTGCTATAAAATACGATTGAACGTGAAATTAAACATTTACTCCTGTGCGCATATATTTTTTTACGTTGTTTATGTAACTAGTAGTTTTACTTACTATTTTGAGTCTGGTAAAAATGCTGCTCTCTTAATTCTAAGTTTTTATATTTCCGTATGACATGTATGCATGGATTACAGCAAAATAACATAATATTCCTATATGATTTTGTGCTGTTGCTTATGAAAAAAAAATTGTTGTGTGATGGAAAATGTGTAAGTACGAATGAAAATATTCATCTATCTCCCGACCCTTTTATCGTGTTGGAACGTGAATCTCCTATCACAATGAAAGGTTTCAAGCCATAGACTGTCACGCTGGACGAATGCGGGTTGGCAGACTTCGCACCATAGAAAACATTTTTTTTTAAACTCTAAGTTGTGCAGATATCCTCACGATGTTTTCCTTGACCGTTATAGCAGTGATAGCCTTCATAGTTGCTTGAAATTCGACCTCTTACTCCAGGGAGCCCGGGTTCAAACATAGCGCGCACCTCTTTACAAAAATGCGCGTTTAAAGATTAATCGAAAATGTTAAATTATATTCCATAGTGGGACGTAAACGTAACTGGGGAATCGTGGGAAGGTTCTACATTCGCCTGACTGCCTCTTCAGGGATTACAGGCGTGTCGTTACGTTTTTTGCTAAATTCTAAAACTTTTATGCTTACAATAATAATTTTGTAGTATTTATATTTTCTATTAACACTACGTTACCAGCTATCGAGCGGTACATAAAATCAATATTGGTCATTAAAGTTTTAGGTTCTTATAATGTTGAAGAGTTTGACACTATGACTTTATTAGTGCGCGTATTAATACTAACTATAACAGTTATTAACAATATCGTTATTGGCTTTTGCTCATGGAACGTTGTACTGCCGCTGAACAACCGTTCCGACTTTTCCATCTTGTTTCACTTTTAATTGTATGCGACTTTTCATACTTTATAGCGGGTAATACATAGTTAGATCTAACCATATTTGATGATCATTTTTAAATTTTGAGTGATCTAACCCTTCGTACTTATAAAATCCTTTGAATATTATAAAACGTCATACAAAAGTCGTTGAATATTATGATTTTTTTCTCAAATAGTATTACCGTTTTGATTGTTGACTGCCTCTTTGGTCGTGTTGGTTTCAAGTGCGACTGCCGAACGGGTCCTGGGTTCGATTCTCGGGTCGGGCACTACTAAATTTTCTAATTTAGATTTGTCTGTATATTTGTAGAGTCTATTGTATTTGCCCGGTATATGGCACCACCTATTTCATCGTGGGACTTAAAAGTAACTGGTGAAACGTGGGAGTGTTTCACATTCTGCCTACCTCTTCGGGGATTACAGGCGTGATGTTACTTTTTTTTTCGTTGTTTACAACTGTCATTTATTCCACAATTCATCCACGTCACACGACTCACGGCAGTGACCGAAACCGTTGGCGTGACTGCAGCCACTGTTCCTTCGCACTTCAAACGGCTACTTCGTCTGAAAATAATTCGTCTGGATCCGATGCCCACCGCTAAACGATCCATTAAATCCCTTTGAGG
>DWFO01000108.1:0-26717 GCA_018246595.1 Mimoniades nurscia nurscia
CCCACATTTCACCAGTTACTTTTAAGTCCCACGATGGAATAGGTGGTGAGCCTATTGCTGTATACCGGGCACCTATCCAGACTCCTAGCCACTACCTACTAGAAAATCCTAAAACCTTTCTATAGAAGGACAAAAATCAGTTAATGATTGTTGAAATTTCAAAATTCGATATGTGTACGCACCCGTTACTGTAGATAACTTTTTAATACTTAAATGTCTTCGATTATACTGTTTTAGTGTATTCTGCATTGGGGAACCGGGGTGCTTGAAAGGAGCCTCCCCGAGCGACGTCTATGTCTAATTGACTACGTACATATCCTGCCCGGCGCACCCTGCACATTGTGACTAATCCTTTCACCACGATGACTGATCATTCAGTTCAACTGTCGACTCGACGAAGAAGAAGATTGGTGCACCTAACAAATGAACGTATGAGTGAATAAATTGACAGACATGTATATATGTTACTTGGAGCGAATGAACTTCAGTGAATCCACAATTTGGTCTAGCCAAAATACAAGACGTATGTAGCTTCTGCGTTCTATACTTTTTTCTACTGCGTTCTATATTTTTGTATATAGATGTCGAAATCCCATTAACAAGGGCGTATGCTTTAGTGAGCTAGAGCAAATATATTCGGCCACACGTACGCACGGTAATTCCCGCTCAACGCACAGCCGATTCAACCTCTCGATAATTCAAGAGTCGACTGGCAGACGGGTGGGATTTGAGCTTTAATAGGATTCCCTTTTTGACGACCCCTAAAATGTTCCAACGAGATTAATTCGCGTCTATCCATCCACTAGTGAGCGAAGGCACCTGACAGGCCGACGTGGACCGCGAGTATTGAATTACGTTTTGCTTTGGAGGTAAATTGGATCCGGTCCATGTTTCGACCATTTTTTGAAGTATTCACAGTTTTTTTATGTTATTTGTTACTCCGTCCGCAGTAGGTACTGTACGCGCTCTTTTGGCTTTTAATTACAATTTGAGGGTTCCTACGTGACTAATAAAAGCCACTTCCCGTGAAGTGGGCGCGGAGAGTTGATTGAAGGGACTACCTCTAACTAACTACTACTAACTTAAACCAGTTTAGTTGTACGATCTAAAGGTTTTGAATTGTAATTCAAATTTTTCTTAGAAATCAATACATCTATATAAAATAAAAATATACATAGTTGCATATAAATATAGTCGTATATAATATAGTTGTGAGTAAATATAGGTATTTAGTTATATAAAAATGCACCTGTGTCTGACTTTACTTGGCTATTTAGATTAGAGATTATTACAGCCTGTGGTCGGTCCAATGTAACGAGATTCGTTGTTAACTGCTCCCATATTAAAAACTATATTTTTATAGCACCGAATGTTCGTAACATCGCCAGCCCACCCGCGACGGGTTCCGCCGAAGCTTCAGTAAACACAGCACAGGTGGCGGCCTCGCCTGACACTGGATAAAAACTGGACAAAAACTGCGCAGCGGGCGCCGTGTAAGCCGGAAGACGCTGTTTACTGTATCTGCGCCTTTTTAATGTCCATAAGACCTTGCATCTACATTGCTAATCTATTCAGATAAGACATAATGAGAAATTTTCAGACTTCCTCCGAGGTGACTCTCACTGTGACTACCATTAACGATATGACTGAATATTTAATCTGTGCCTTATAAAACCAGAAATCGTGAATACAAATTTTCTTGTGCAATTTTCTTGTAAGGACAACGATGTAATATTACTTTACTTTGATATTGTACCGAACGTGAACAATGTAACATTACTTTGATACTTTGAAACTGAATAAACTTAATTTAGTTTGTTTTAGTTAGTTTTTTTAGAACACTAAGGTGTATAGGTTACACTAAGGTGTATATGGAGTGATATTTAATCTTAAAACACACCTTTTTAAGAGGTGCACGCCACGATTCGAACCCGGGACCTCGCGAGTGGGAGGCTGAATTTCAAACCACTATACTATTACTGTTTATTTCAATGACATATAGGTTAAAAGCAATGTCAATTGCGTTTATAATAAAAATAATGTGCCGAAAGAACTCAATAGTGAGTTTGATAAATTCAAATATTCGTTCCAAATGTGTAATCGAACTGAGCGGTTAGGATATTAGCTTAAAGCGGTGAGGAACGCTTACAATGAGAACAACATTTCAGTAATTAATAAACGAACAAATGAAACGATATGCAACATTTTCCCAAGGCTAGGTTTCTAGAAATACCTAAGCTCATATAGTCAAACCGTCGACTCCGAGCGTCTCAAAGCAAGACCCAAATTAGCGTAATACATACTAATTCCATCTTAATTACTTGTAATCAAAGACATTCAATATTGTTATGCTAACATCGACTCGAGTATGGTAATTTGTTCTAATTAATTCGAGCGCGGTGTCTCGCAAATGTAACCAGAGTAAGTAACATGGTATTCATTAGGGCGTAATGTTGTTATTGTATTGTAGTAAAATGACGTAATACCACGCGTGTGTCTCTGGAGGGGCGGCAGAGGAATGTGGTACACTCCCACGCTTCATCAGTTAATCAGTTACGTTTACGTTGTATCAGACTGGCCACTTCTAGAACTTTCTACTAAAAGATCTATGCTAGTAATATCCAGTAGTATATGACTCGGTATTTGAACGCAGGATTAGTCCCCACGAGGCATTTAGTCAGTGTATTAACATAAAATCTAATAATATAAATCCCTACTCCACGGTGAGACGCGCATAGTTTGTAAGTTATGAAATGTGGGAGCGTTGACACTTTGCCTACCTTCCGAAGAAATACAGGCGTGAAATTATATTTTTAGTACGAATCGACGTCTATCGTATTCGAGCAAAAGATAATACTGGATCAATGAAAACGTTATTTTTATACAAATATACGTACACGTTTATATTAAAGGTACAGAAAATCACGATACGATTCCATTACCAACGTTAACAAATATTTGGTTCCAGCAAATAGCATCAAATCACGGTACGATATTAATAAGGTAAGCGGCCCTATTGCCGAAATGAAAACATTGCGGCCACTCACACAATCACGCGCATTATTTACACAAGATCACACACACATGCATATTACAACCGCGTTTTATTATTTTCTTCGTTGTATAAAAAAAACAGTGACGTATTCGTTGAAGGTTTTCGTCTTTTATCTATGAATTCATACGCGCAGAGATCGCTTCTGCCCCTTTTTTTGAAAGAAAGTTGCGAGCATGGAGCAACGTATGATTTTATATAGTTAAAGTTTACATAGCGAGGGAGATCAGAATACATACGAGTATGTACATAACTCATATACATTCCTTTTAAATAGTTGGGCGTAAACGTGGACGAAACGTTAGAGTGTATTACACACCTCTGCGAACCTCTTCGGGGGTTACAAGCGTCATGTTACGCTTGTTACTTTTAGTATTTACAATATAGCAATAGGGCCACCACCTATTCCATAGTGGGACACGTAAACGTAACTGGTGAGAGGTGGGAGTGTACTACATACCTCTGCCTACCTCTTGAGAGATTACAGGCGTGAAATACTTTTTTTACGTTACATAATCACTAATTGGCAATTCCATAGTTATGTAATCGCAATCATAGTACCTACTATGACAAATGAACTTGCATTTATTGAAGGCAAATAAATATAAGTCTCGAAACCAATTACGTTTCGGAAAGTAAATGTTAGTGATTGCGGCGCACCAGGGACAAACATAACTCATAGCGAATATTCCGTCGGCCACGCGGGTATCTGGTAGCTTCGTGACTCTCAATTTGATTTATTAAAACGTAACATCACCCCCGTGATGCCCGAAGAGGTAGGCGGAGGAGTGTAGTATTTACGTTCCTGCGTCTCACCAACCATTGTTACATCGAATAGCCGGCGAGCTGATGGCCATTCGCCGGGAACAAATCCACACTCCGAGCCACCATTAGAAAAACTAAGAAAAATAAGGTTTGTAAAAAATATTAATCTACATTAGGCATTATTGAAATGCTAAGCTTTTTGTTTTTATTTGTTCAATAGCAAAAAAACAACTGCAATTACAACGTCAACAACTACATCGAGTGTGTTTATGGAAATTCAATGTAATGTTGATAATCAAGAAGTATCGTTTCTTACTTCGACCTTATTACTGCTTTTCCAAAGAACACCTCGCCATCTCACGTAGTTCCACAAAGTTGTCCGAGCGAATTAATTAAATGCTGCTTTTCTTACTGACCAACTTACCTATGTAAACCTTCATAGTAGGTAGAAGTTTATTTATATGTATGCATATATTTTTATAGGTTCTATGAAATATACTGACTTAAGATAAGCAAGCTCAAGCTCGACACTGGATACAAAGAGCTGGATACATTTTTTTTATATGAATGGCTTTGAACTATTTACTGGGAATGACAGATACCTACTTCATTTTTGAAATGTCTATCATAAGATACGCTCCAAGAGAATCGACGAGAATTTATAGCAGACTTCCGGAATTGATTCTCGGCCGGATATATCAGAGTATTGAATTTAAATGTGCATTGTGATCCTGCGGTTATTTGTCTTCGTGACTATTACAAATATATAGCTTCATACATCGGGGAAATATAGGATGTAATAAATGTACTACACTCCTTTGCCTACCTCTCCGAGGATTACAGGCGTGAGGTTACATTTAAAATAACCGCAAACGAGTACATATACAAATATGAGTCGTGTCTTCGTCGGTTCGCTTGAATGTAAACAACTAGTAAATCGTGAAAGGCAAATCTGAAAGCGTTTCAGCGATTCACAACTCCTGTTTAACATACCAATAAGAATCTATTGTGTTTCTGATATTGTTTGCACGATGATGTACGCTCTAACTGATTCTTAAATAGACGTTTGAATCGGATTTATATTTAACTATGACATCGCACTGCTCACGATTCTTAGATAGGAGGACGGATGAACCACATATGTATGTCGAGGCTTTCCCAGCAAATTCCCCTAGGGATACAGTTGTTATAGAGATTCGTGTGTAATCTTTCCATTTGATACGTTTGGCAAAAATAGATATAACCAGTCTTAACATAAAAATAAATAACATATAAAGAAATAACATATAAGTATTTTTGTTCAACCCAATGTTTTGTTTTTGATTTCCCTTGGACAGAGCGTATTTTTCCTTATATTATATCTTTATAACTGCTCAATTTTGCAAAGTCGAATTCGAGTCGAAGCTATAAAAAGATTGCTTTAATGTAATAGTAAACACGAGTAGATAGACATAATGTTTGTCGTAATGATTGAAAACGTACGTGCACTGCAGTACTTAAATGAGCGCGTCAGTTACCACTTTCGCATGGCGCAGTGCGTGCGGGGTGTTATTATGTATAAACAGGGCGAAGTTTGATATTAGGATGTTATTTATGTATGTCCTCGCGACCGTCTCCGTGCGCTCGTGTAGTAGGTACGTATCGGCCACAATGGGCCGGGTGTCGTGTGGTAATGGCGAAATCGTGCGTGCGATTGTGGCCGCCACTAGCGATTGTTCGCCGCTCATTGTCCGCGAGCGATGACTGCGGCTCATTGTCGATTCAACGGAAGCTGATACAATGATCTAATCAGCTTTCAACATCGACATTCGAATTGTGTACGAATGTTGGCGCGCCGCGTGGCGCACGGTGAATGGTGACGAGATCGAACGATGGATGTCGTGTATATCGATGTTTGTCGATAATTTACTGTTTCATTCGTGTGGCTGACACTCGTTAACTGCAAACTGTTAAGCATCGAAGTTTCGATAACGAAATTACCTAGCAATATTGTACCTCGACGCTGGCAAAACTATGAGGTGCAGTTCGTTAGACTGTTCCACTCATTCGTTAGTTTAGAAATCGCCTTAAAAATAATAAGTACCTATATGGTGAATTTTAAATTATCCTTAAAGTTATTTGTATCAATTTAAATACGAATTCTTTAAAGCACAGGTTTGTGTGGAAAGATTCGTCAATAGTACCAAAGTAGTCGCTTATTGTAGCTTCGATCGCGATCTATGTGGCACACCTTTACTCGCTAGATTGCTTGTAACTACGATGGCGTTACAGCGACGACTGCGACGAGATCTTTAAGGTCGACGTAGATGGAGCTATAATTTGTATTAATGTATTTTGCTATAATATTGTATTATTCAAAATTACCACAAATGGAAGATAAGCTACAATATAGGTATATCTGCGCTTATCTCCTGCGCAGTAGTGTCTTGCTTAACCAAGATACGTTTTGCTATAAAAGCAAAACGTATGTTTTGCTATAACAGCAGCCATGCCAATTATAATAGCTATGGCTTTTATGTATATAAATATTGTAACATAATGCAATAATCTATTCACTCTTGTCATGAATAGTTCCAGGTAATGCGCATCGGAAAAAATAGACGCGAGCAGGTGTTCCAATCTTTCACAGTTGGAGAAGAAACGATTTAGCGAAGCTTTAGCGATAATATATCATCGGCTCCGTATGTGACGACCTTTATTGTGCGTTTGTTCAAATGTACGGAAAGCGGAGCGGGCGCACTCAATAAAAAAGCTCGCTAGCTGAGCGGCTGTTGATTGACAGATATTGTTTTACTCTTTGTCTTTGTCGCGCCAACTCGTGGAAATAGAATCTATTTCACATGTATTCATTTACTTTTGACGCGCTGACGTCTTTAACTGTTGTTGGGGTACACATTTTTTTTTTCATTTTACCTACTATTCTTTATTTCTAGCACTTCTATTTATGACAGTCAGGTTAGCTTTCTGTTACCTATTATTTTTCATGATTTTCTGTGGACCTGACAACTTGATATAAATACATACGTATGGTTATTGATTATAACATTTATGTTATAACTAAACATACAGGCATTTAGAGTTTGGAACCAGCTCATTATGGGTTATTTCTTTCCAGGTTACATCTGGATATAGAGGTTGTACATAGCCTTAATGGCTGCCGACGACATGTTCTGACAATATCTTCGCAGTTGCCACGGCAATGTGATTAACTAAAAGATTATATGTATAAACATGCGTATACACTGAAAACTAAGCTATAAAATATGTCAATTTCAGTTAAACTGGGAATGACCGGTAAAAGTATAAAAATATTAAACTTTGATTTTCGCCTTGAACAATTACCACTAGCTAACATAATAGCTTATCAAAATGAACACCAGAACAAAAATGCACGTCAATCATACCATGCTCATACTTATGTGGGTTCTCAAAATTCTCATGCCGCTTGCTATTCCACTGTTGCGTCTCATTGGGATGCCGCGCCGCAAAAAGCCAGCGGAGGCAACATAATGATCGATCGACTAATCACGTCGCACGACAATTCGGTTTTTGTGTGTCAGTTACATCATTGTTCAGATTTGATGTCACAACACCAACTGTGTTTTCTTGTATTATCGGATCGAATGTTATCCCGCTGACGGTACATTTTTCTCTGACAACAGAAATTGGCCAGTGTAGGAGATTGTGGTTTTAATATTTCTCTTTCTGAGACGAGACTCGTGTCCAAGATAAAACTGTTGTTTAATAACGTAAATAAAAAATTTTTCTTATACTCCCGATCGTACCTGCAGGGGTTTGGCTCGTTTCCTAATAAAGTCACAACAATAAAATGTAACTGTACAATAACCAAAACAACAACTATACAACTACAACGTATCTATACAACTACAACGTATCTATACAACTACAACGTAACTATACAACTACAACGTAACTATACAACTACAACGTAACTATACAACTACAACGTAACTAAACAACTACAACGTAACTATACAACTACAACGTAACTATACAACTACAACGTAACTATACAACTACAACGTAACTATACAGCAGCGATTATGTTTGCTACTATTACTGTGCCTTTTTCTATTTCTATTCGGTATACGGTTACCATACATACAAAATTATAGGCGTTATACAACATAACTGATTGTGTGTGTTGATTGTGAGATAAGTTAATCTTTGCGTTATGATTAGATTAGGTATGCTTCATTTTTTCTGTAGGCGGGTAGCCCAATGACACCGAACTGTGTAAATGTAAAGATCATAAGTCTTAGTGAGTCAGAAACCAAGCATTCTTCGTCTATAACCGCCACAATAATTTCGAACTGCCCACATAAATGTTTTGCTAATTATATTTAATATATTCACAACTGTCAGTTTACCTACATTATTAATACTTTATATCCCTTATTATCTACAACATAATTATTATTACTTACATAAAAATTTACGTCAACTCTTTTACGAGGCAGGCAAATTACACCGAATGGCAAATATATCTATCCTTACAGAGCGGATGTGTCTCTACGACATTCATCACTCAATTTATACACGCACGCTGTTCCGAAGACTTCTGACTGCCCCATCAACCAGTATTCGATGTATTGACTCAAGATGGGTTAGCCTATGTCTGTACAATATTATAACAAGGAATATTGTATAGCAAAGCTTGATTATAATGAGTGGTTATGAGTTATATTCGGAGCGCGGTTTCAGGTTTAAGATATTTAAAAAAAAAACTGAGTTAAAATGAATAAACAAATACTAGGTAACTATTAAGAGCTTGTACTCGCCGTCTACCCCACAAGGGACTTGGTGAGATCACATAATATTAATGTACTGATTGGACTCAAATGTTTCCTATAGGTATACATATTATGTCATCTGCAAGACAAGATAATATTTTGAATATCGAATTAAAATACTCTGTACGTATTCGTGTGTATGCTAAGATCAGTGTGAAGTTACCGTTAGGCTTGGTGTCTATTATTACGTAGGTGCGACCCACGTTACTCGAGGCAAGACCAAAGAAACCATGCATCAGAGTCAGCCATCCATTAGACCACACCCCGCTAAAACTCGCGCGATTGATTCACGTTAGCTGGAAAGTATAAAAGGTTATCAGCTCATAAATAATCCCTTTGCTTATTTACGATCAAAAATATAATGAAATTTCAATGATAGGTAATAATTCTTTCATGATTATGGTAATTGATGATTTGTCTTGCAGCAAAATGACTGCGCGGTATTACTGTGTGTCACGAGACAAATTATGCAATTAGTGAAATCTTTTTTCGGTTACGTTGATATTTTACAAGGAAATATCGGGTATTGGGAAATTAGCATAGTCCAATGTGTTTTATTTAGATGGGGATAGTATGGAAGTTAGCCAGGGGGTTAGGGATACGTTAGGTGGTTTTTAAAATGAGGAATTAACTTTTCCGCACTTGACGAAGTAATTGCGAACTTAACGGAAATGTTTGCAACTGTCTGTTCATAAAAAAAGCAACCGGTGCTGTTCAATTTGACAGATCATTTGCAATTGCGGCTAGTTTGATTTGAAATAATACTTTTCTGATTGGTTTGCACCATTTACGTCAGTATGTTATAGCGACAGTTACGTTTGAATTATAATCTTGCAGAACGGAATCTATAATTGACTTTGATGTCAATTCCGTTATTGAAGATATATAGACCGACAGAAAGATATATTAACAACCACATAATATTTATTTATAGTCCTTGACTGATCTAAATATTATTGTTCATAACGTAACATCACGGCTGTAATCCCCGAAGAGGTAGGCAGAGGAATGTAGAAACACTTCCACGTTTCACCAGTTACGTTTACGTCCCACCATGGAACAGGTGGTGAGCCCATTGCTATATACCGGGCAAACCAGACTCCGAACCATTACTAGAAAATCAAAATTAGAAAATTAAGTAGTGCCCGACTCGGGATTTAAACCCAGGACCTCACGTTCGGCAGTCGCACTTCCAACCAACACGACCAACGAGGCAGCCAAATTATTATTTTTTTATATTTAACCTGAAATTGTCATCATCATTATCATCAGCGTTATTATTCATTCGACAGGTCTCTCCTCTCAGCATGAGACGGATATCTTAACATGCATCTTGACTAAATAAATATTTTTCAACCCTTTTTTCGTTCTACTGTTTCACACAGGCCTCCTCTCGGAATGAGAGTGCTAAAGCTGATTCATGAAGACTACTCTATTATCCTGACGCATTAGCATGACATCAATTATTAGAAGTTCACGGCACCAAAATTACAAGCAACTTCCCAAGCACCTAGCGGCGATCGGATCAAAAATTTCACACACGCCGGCTTTTAATTGCAATCGAGGCGATTACGGCACCAGTATTCAATTAGCTTAATTGCCAATCGCCGCTCTCCGAACTGTTATTACATGTTGCATGGTAACGAGGCACGATCCGCGCGGGCTCGAGCACTAAGCACACTCGCCCGCAGAGGATAGGTTATACCCGGCCCGTAGCGCACCCGTAGCGGCGTAATTTGAAACTTGAACGACCTTCGCCCGTCTAGTTCATAACGAACTTATCGAACGTGAAAATATCTTCAATACATTATCATCGGTTATATCACGTTTCGTTAAAGAGAGCGTGTTGTAATAATGCTTACAGCAATACACGATAATGGTGTTAACGATGTTTATGCCGTAGGTACGTTTTGACATGAAAAGCATTTGTAACACGAAGAGCAAAGTAAACCCAAGCACGATTGTGGCAAAACAGTCGCGTAGTGTATAAAACGTAGAAATAATTATTTGACATGAGGAACCTAGTAACATTCATACTAACATACACCACGACTAAAACTGTAAGAATCAGTATATTGTAAAGCCCTAATAACAAATAATAGAAATAACGACAAAGATTACGAAGTTGGATGAAGATGCGAACGATTTCTCATATGGAGGTTAAGTCTTGCGCAGGACGACCATAGCGAGCTCGAATACTTTACCATAAGCAAGCGGCTGGATGAGATCACCTGGGCGATGTTTGCGAAATACTTTCAGATAAGCTTATGTTCACCATAGGTAGATGGATATGGGTAATAGAAGATAAGTTATACAACATTACTGCTTGCTTCGGATGACATTATTTAGTGGTTATTATGATAAGTTCATTCAACAGCAGCCAACGGCACAACAACCGGCGAGGTACTTTGTCTGCCTCGTTGGTTGAGTTACAAGCGCGGTTGCCGATCGAAAGGTCTCAGATAGAAATCCCGGGTCGGGTACTATTGGACTTTACTAACTAACTAACTAAAATTTCCAGTACATTTCTAGTAATGGTTCTGATTTTGAATTTGTGCCACCTGTGTAGCGATACAGTTACCACCTGTTATGAAATAAGTGGTAAGCCTATCGCCTACGTTTCTCTAATTATGTTAGTGTCTCACAACATTGTGAACAGGAATATAGATACAACTCTCCTCTGCCTACCTTTTCGGCGAATACCGGTGGGATTGCAAGTATTTTTATTAGTAAAAGTTATTAATTGACATTGCATAAAATCTTTTACAATTTGACTGTCGCTGTTTCAATGTCATTGTATGTAAAGGAATACGTAAATTTATTTAACGACACAGCTAATAAACGTTAAATATTTAATATTCCACGAAACTTATATATTTATGGGCGTTTTACAACTGGAGTTTTAGCAAATCCTCTTTCGTTTATATTTTGGTAAAAAGAATGCAGCCAATAAAAAAGATGTACTTTAGGACCTTGTTTAAAATGTAATACCTACGATATAACGCCCGTATTTCTCCGATGAGGTAGACAGAGGAATGTAGTACCTACTTCAAATTTTCACAAGTTATGTTCCTCAATAGTTCCCATGGAAAGAATAGTAGTTGAAATTAATAATGTCTGTGACACTAACAAATAATTGATTATTGAGTTATTATTGTGTTATTTTTTATCAACATGTTGTACGCGAGTGTACACGAAACAAAAACATTTTTCGATATACCCACACATACTCGTATAAATAAAAACAGGACGATGTACTGGCGAGAAGACTGATCATATTCGTGTATTTGATATGTATGTTTACAAGGGCCTTCGTATTACAGTATCAAATGTAAGGAGAATGCGCGCTTGCATATCGAACCGACGGACGTAGTCTTCCATCATTATTCACAACCGCCATTCAATACTGAACTTTATTGTAAAGCGATAAAGTCGGCTATAGCCTGACATACGCAAGGGACGTCCCACAGATGTTTTTCGCATTAAGAAAACATGAATTACTAGTTCAATGGGATCTGACGGGGTACAGTCGGCGGCGAAAGTTATTCGATGCTTTAACATAATTGACGTGAAATTAATGTGAACAACCAGAAATATATTTTGAAAAATATTTATATGTTCATACTGAGATTAAGAGATAATGTAATACTGTACTCTTTTGATTCATGCCCTACATGCAATTGGCCTGAATTTTTAATGGTTAATGAGATTGAAAAGTGAATATGATGTAGAACAACTGACTTCATAGATCGCTTCCTCTAACTCATCGCGATAGTACTTTCGTTATTTTATAAATAATAAATAAATACATGTTTTTGATAAGCTTCAAAACATCGAAGAAAGTAGAAATGTGAGGTAGCAGTGTACGTACTAGTGACATATATTTAGTAAAAATTATACTCTTAACACTTTTGTACACAACTGTACAACAAGAGGTCGGTCCACATAGAAGATGTCTGTTTAGGCCGTTCGCGGCATAAAATTTAAACTCCATTTATATGGCGACATTGACGAGCGAAGCAAATCTACATGGCACATACGTTACAACTAATCACATACAGACCCTATCTGAATGCGCAGTTGATTTGTTAAAGAAATGAAATTATTCACGCTTTTATATACAATCTCAGCGTGGTGCAGTGTGACAGCTTGGCCAATACAAGTGAGTTTTATAACAATTATATCATTATTATTATTTTACGAGCACGCCAGCTCCTTTTACGGGTAGGCAGAGAATATTGCTTTAGGCTTAACGGGGTGTTATCGTTCCACTTAACCTACGGTACTTCATTCCCCCGAAAGTTTGTGCATCCGATAAAATTTTACTACTACTACTACTACTACTTTAAATTCTGCATACAATGTAACCGAACGCAATATGCCCAAGTCGAGTAGAAGCGAATGGATCGATATATTTCCTTCTGCGGGCTTCCACACTTGAATTCTAAGGTTAACAAAAGATTTATTACGTGAACGGTTTGCCGACGTAATCAAATAAATTGGAGACATTTAGCATTGGGTGTTCTGTGCCTATCTATTACAGGACCTGGAGTGACATTGTTATAATAATGTTAATGGAAATAATAATAGAAAAAATATTATGACAATGAATGAATGAATATAATATGAATTACGAGAAGGTCGAAGGACCGCCCAAATTGTTCTATTCGGTACACATTGGCAAATTAATTATCCCCGAAGAGATAGGTTGAAGAGTTTCCAAGAGTTAACCAATTTCAGCAATTACGTTGTCGTCCCAGTATTGAATAGATGGTGAGTCTATTGCCATACATCGGCAAATATCCAGACTTCGGCCCACTATTAGAAAATCTAAATTAGAAAATTTTTGTAGCGCCCGACTCGAGAATCGAACCCAGGACCTACCGACCGGCAGTCGCACTTGCAATCTAGACTCATATTTTATTGCAACTAAATAAAGACCCGTGATAGAGCGCCAACATTCCCGCAATCAATAAATACGAGTACTTGTAGGTACACTGTGACTTTATTTGAAGATATCTATATGCAATCTGTGTGTCTGTACGTTTGAGAACACATAAACTAGTAACGCAGCGCCACACCGAGCCGATGCATGCAGACTGGTCTATTAACATTAACGATGCCAGCGATTAACATACTAGACGCTGTTTATCTGAAATAACAAATAACTTTAACAAATAGCTGCGTGGCGACGGCGAAACCAACGTTTGGATGTTTGTTGGTAAATAGGTCAGAATCAGTTTTATAACTGTCAGGAAATGAGTTTTAGATGGATAAGGCATTATCACTGATACAACTCTTGGCGCGCTGACTGTGAAAGAATCTACGAGTATTTTCGATACGAAATTCTTCATTGTAAATGTCTGAGTGTTTTTAGACTTTCGGTAGATTACAACCCTGTTTACGTTCGTTAGAGGGCGTTCTCCACAGAATCAGTTCAGTGCGCATTGACAAAGAATTGTTCTCTTGTACTTGCAACCAACACGACGAACGGGGCACCTTCTTCTACCCTTCTTATCATCAAAATATGCTATGTTTATCCGTAACTACGTATAATTATATATAAGCACGCATTAAGCACAGTTATTAATTGACGATGGACCACGGACAGATCAATCACGGGAACGAGTGAATGGTATTGAATGGATTGCTGCCCCGCTCCGAGACAGTGATATTATCGCACGATCTGTCGATCCGCTGCTGAATTATCGGTCCTAGTACTAATTGGGTTTTGCGACTAATTAATCGCTGCGGTGCGCCTTTGAGACTCGCACCGTAATGCATAGAAAGATTTAGAAGACGTAACATCGCGCCTGTAATCCCCGAAGCGGTAGGCGGAGGGGTGTAATACACTTCCACGGTTCTCCAGTTACGTTTACGTTCTACTATGGGATAGTTGGTGAGCATATTGCCATACACCGGACACGTATCCAGATTCCGAGCCACTACTAGAAAATATAATTTAGAAAAATCCATTAGTGCCCGATCCGGAATTTGAACCCGGGACCTTTCGATGGGTAGTCGCGTTTGCGAGGCAATCGAGTCGAGGCAACATTTAGAAGCTTCATTAAAATACACGAGCGTGTGATCATTGTTCGATATTGTTGGTGCTATTAATAGTGTATGCTCTCTATAACTACCTCCTTGGTTGATTGGTTGGTTGGTTGATTGGTTGATTGATTGATTGATTGGTTGGTTGGTTGGTTGATGGGTAGGTACATCATCGTCAACTCTTTCAACGTTTCACTGTTGGATACGAATTTCTACTCAATATAGACAGATCGTATCTCTGAATTTAGAACTTACTCGTACATTGAAACATCAAATGTGATCTGCGTTCGCCTAATGCTGCTCGAAAGTACGTCCGGCCAGCGTTCAATAATAAATTCATTGTAGATACGTTGATACATTTTACGAATAATTACGAAAAATTACGTGATTACGTGAAATATTTGTAGCATCTTTAACGGGTTAACAGTTTCTAATCGATTAGAATTGTAAAGGTACGCTGGTACTTAACATATTTTCGATATTTGAAAAAAAAAGCAGCTACACCCTACGTTGTAAAGCGAAGCTGCCAGCTCTAGTCACGACCATATCATTGTTAAGGCACGTCCACACTAAAGTTGTAATCATACTTCCAGCTTGATGAACCACGACAGTGTACCGTCGGCAACGCAGTCGCAGCAACGCAGCGATTAATGCTCTGTAAATTAATGGAATATTAATTATGTTGGTGTAAAATTTTATTCACAAACTTTTATCAATACTATATCTAGTATAATGAATGTATTTAGATGTAGTCCGAGTCACTTACATGTTTTTCTGTGTTAAAGACCCTGGTGTGTATTCAGTGCTTTTGTATACAATTGACTTAATATTTTGAAGAGAAATTCGGAACCTTGTTAACGATACAAAACGTTTCGAAATAGGAACACTGCATCATAAATTTATCTTACAGGTACCGTTTATTACATTTTTGAATGTTAGCTAAATATACACTCGTATTGTAATACTTTTGTCGCGTGTACTCACTCACCATTAAATGGATTTACATTTCCTGCCGCAGCGCTGTTACTTTGTTGCTAGCGGTACCACCGAGTTTGAGCTGCGCCTGTCACTTGGTCGTGACGAGCCGCGTCATTTGCCACGGAAACCATTACTCTTCCATCATAACATTATAATCCTTATTTCCATAATGTAAAGGCGTTTTACCCGTGCACGCGACGCTGATGGCCCGAGCGTGACTGTTCGCTCGAATTACCAATTAACTGACGTCGACTAACTACTGCCTACATTTCTCGACGACAATAAAAACTAAATTGTATACGTACTTGCAACATTTTATTTTGAATTAAGTTTGACAACACCTGTTGCGCTCCGGAACACGTGTCGCCAATGACCTTAGAAATATACCTACACGTGACCGCTTACGTCACATCGGAAAATGTAGTTGCACCTTAATACAGGACACACTTGGTTCACAGGACACATTTTGTGTCCGATTGTACTCAGTCCATTTACTAAACGAAGCAGGATCTCGCTACTGTGAGCTGGACGTAAGATCAACCGATTGTTCTATGTCCATTTACTAAACGAAGCAGGATCTCGCTACTATAAAGTAGACACGAAACGTATAAAAATAAAAAACTTTATTTTTATTATCATAGAATGCATCTGGTCCTCGCCGCATCTGTAACTCTTAAGAGCTTTGGGTACGGATTAATTACACACGAATTGTATTCGTGTATTCTTTGCACCTAAATTATGTATTGATACATTGTTTATGTTTGATAAGCCTAAGGCATATCTGTTCGCCTAAGGTACTGTTTGTGTAGCCAGCAAGTAACCATTCGTAAGGATATAATTATAACAGGAAAGTTGATGTCAGTACTATATGAAAACTCTGGTCATAGCCTCTTCAATAAATATGCATGAAAATAATGTACGGTAATCGATAATTACTTATGAATTAGTCGCTTGCGACATTATAAGTCTGCTCGTATTTTCTAATGTTAAGTTACAACAAATCTTTTCAGGAGTGCACTGTTTTATACTACAACACGGCGTCTCTTATGAGGTAGGCAGAGAGCACGGAATGTCGAATACCTTCATCCTCACGCGGAACGTATTTCTTCTACATTCATCAGCCTCTTCACACACGCGCGCCGGTGTCTCTGAGCGTGTAAGAACGCACACACACAAACACAAAACAAATGAGTAAACGTACCGATACAAATCAAACCCACTATGAATTTTATTCTCAGCAATTTTATCCGCGGATTGGAAATGTTTACTCAGAATTGATTGAAAACTGTAAAATATGGGTAGTACGTTCCTGTTTCATACCTTTATATACTATTCAATTCCACAAATTGTATATTATGAATGGAGGAATGATTTGTGTTTTGATTTATATATGTATGTAGGTTAAACAAATTTCTTTTTGATATGTGTGTAATATGTATGTACTGTACATGTTGGGGAATGTACCTGTATGTAGCAACTAGTAATTATTATTAATAATATTAAAAATAAAAAGATGTATAAAGGAAACGATCAATCCACTTGACAGTACAAACTTACTGTCATCGGTACAGTCATATCAAAAAGTGTTAGTATGTGTGTGTGTGTGTGTGTGTGTGTCCTTGAAAAACCCTCTGCTATAATGTTATATACGTAAAAAAGATAATAAATGTAACATTGCAATGTAATTATTACGTTTGTATTCGGTATAATTGTTAAAAGATACATTTCCTATTAAATGTACTCGTATGTATAACTGATGATATCCGAAGGCAGGTGATCAAAGTGGCTGGCACGTTCATCGTACTAATATAAATTTGATGGATTTATAAATCGGCGATACGCTCACGCTCCGACTAATTGGAAACTAGATTCAGTCGTGACGGCAGATCTATTAGTTACCCACTTCGATAAATTAAGACGACTCGAATCATTAAATGGTTTCTGATTTGTTTATGACTACAAATCGTTTGGGTATTAGATGAAAATAAACATAAATAAAATTTATTTGGGTAACGAACTCAGAACAGCCTTCAGATTCTAAATTCGGCAGAATCTATGCTATGTTAATTGAATAGCTGATAAACTAAATAGTTATGTAAATATATGTAAATTTCTCAATACATATATAATTTTACACCCAGACACAAATTTTTAACACATATGCTTGCGAGGTGATAAACTTATTACCCCCCGCGAAGCAGTTAGGATTGTTAAACACCGGACCAAAGTCAGGTACAAATTAGCCAGTTAATACTCAACAGTAAACAGTCAGTAATCGAACCTAAACCCATTTAACCGTGGATCGGGTAGAAAACAATACCAGAAATATCTTTGTATTCGAAATCCGCACAAACAAAAGATCGTGTGTTCCGGTAAAACATTCTTATTGATTGCATTACATCGCATGTGTCTTTGTAACATTTAAAGAGAGAAAATATATTTATTCAAGGGCAAAACAGCACACCGACAAAACAAGACAAAAACAGTTAAAAAGGCCGTACGAACAATAATACAATCAATATAATACATAATACAATATAATACATAATACAATATAATACATAATACAATATAATACATAATACAATATAATACATAATACAATACATCCGTGTTATAAAATAATAAAACATACTGTAATAATAGAAACAAAGATATATTGTATTGCGTTATTCGGATGCCACGAGATTGGTCTTAAACACGGACTCGAAATGTCCCACAACATTTAGAATATCCCCATTTTGTTATAGGTCTATTTAAGTTTGCCATTGTTTAACGAGGTCGGACTTTACCGTGGCTGGGGAGAGCTTAAGCTTTTAAGTTTATTACAGGATCAGTCTGAGGGATACAAACATATACCTACTTAACTATTTTCAACTTTAAAATGAATGTAATGAAACTTCAATTCAACAATCCGCTCAAAGAGACTTAAAACGTTCAGACATTCGTTTGAGTCAACTATATAATAATTATGTTATGTAACTACATGGTATTCACAAGATTTTCTTTTGCGCTAAGCGTTTTAGAAACTGTCTCGGCGGTTGTGTAGTTGCAAGCGCGACTGTTAATCAAGCGGTTGGATTTGAACCCAGTTTTATTGGGCATTTCTAAATTGTTATTTCTAGTGCTCAAACAAGTGGTGAAATGTGAGAACGTACTACGCCCCTCTGCTTACCGCTTCGAGGAAATAGAGGGGCGTGATATTATTTTTTGTTAGTGTGTTTTAGTTAGAGGTGTTATAAATTGGTTTAGCAACTGAGAACGCTGCGGCCAACGTCTCCGATCGCACACAGTTGCCGTTCCGAGTGATATTAAAACCATATGCATGATGTCGATAAAAATTTTAATAATGTAAAAAAACACTTCAATTAACAGTCGAGCGTTAGTTTCAAAAGCCGCACGCTGCTTGAAATGTGTCCCGTGATGGAGTTTTCGGACGTTAATTGCCAATTAATTCTAAACTAGAAAACTATATTTAATGGTAACGCGAGACGGCCAGTCGACCCTTGCTGTTTATTATAACCAATTCTATTTATCGCCATATTTATTTACAAGATTGTTAATTTTATAATTTTCATAAAATTCACTAAATTATCGACGTTCTTTACGTACGCTTGAATTCGTGATTCGTATTTAAATATTAATAGTAATTTGTAAGCGATGCATAATGTAATTGGATCTCTTGTATCTTGCAATATTATTTAACATCGAATATAATATATATTTTCAAAAAAATCTAACGTACAAGTGCAATTGCCCCTTTTATTTAATTACGACCTAATTGACAACCTCAGCAGTGGGATAACTGGTACAATGAGCAATTTAAAATGTGAAACAAAAAACAAACCAACATTTTGGTGACTCAAACGCGTCGATTATTGTCTTTGTATCCAACATGAGTACTTAAAGACGCTTCGAAGTGAAATTCAATTCACTTACAGTCTACCCGCTGCTTATTCGGTGCTGCTAGCAGAAGTCATACTCCGACTTCAGCCTAGAGTAGAGTCTACTACTTTATTCACATGTGATCTAATCACAGAATGGTTGCGGTTCATCGTGTAAGGTAAGGTGGTAACTGCTGCCTTCGTTATATATAGCATTGCCGTTTGAGAGGTACAAGAAATAAACTACCATTACTATTTTATCGTCACACTGGGACCAACCATTTTGGGATAGGCAGAGGACACAAGGTCATAGAAACGATGTATAATCAAACATGTCAATAGGCTGAGAGTCGAATATTTCTATTCTCACAGATCTGTTGTGTTTCCTCTACATTTGTACTCCTCAAACGGTCACGCCGGTTTAGCAGACTTCTGACTCCCCACTCAGCTAGTATATGGCCTATAAAATTGTCTTTATTTGAGCACTTAAAATGCTGCATGAATAATTCAGCGCGTAATAACCATATTGAAGTGCGATTACGAGCGACATTATAGACGCTGCCGCTTTATTTACGCACTTAACGTAATTATAACACAAACTTGTTTTCGTGTAGACAAGTAAATAAAATAATTGTAATTGTGTACAGTAATACGGTGAAGTATATTTTTGCTAAATTATATTGAAGTTATTTGCCAATATTAAACCTGTTTGTATAAATAATACTCATTGTATTTTGCTGAGTTTGAAGGAAAACAAGCGTTTCGCAAAATAAATGTAGGTATTAGCCGTCCGCGTGTTTGAAGTTTTGATGGTGTCTGGCGAGTTTCAACGTCGCTAATTGTCATTTGTACTCATCCAGTACACTGCAGACAGCTGAACTTCCTCACAAATCGGGGGTTTTTAAATTCTCATTTATACTTGATATTATGTCCTCCAAACCGGCGTGCGTGTATGAAGAAAGTGAATCATGGAGATGAAGTTTGTCAGCTCTATAAGGATGGAGATTGTTGACAGCCGGTTCTCTCTGTCTACCACGTAAGTAGTCTGGCGTGAGGATATCCTAATAATAAAAAATCTAGCTCCATTTTTATTATATTCTAATACATTGTTTGCTGTGCATTTTCCTGTTACAAAAAACGCAGTCAGCGTTTAACGTCATTCGACTCTTGTGACAGATGTGAAATAATCCGACACCCCCACGGAAACTAGAGCCGCGCTCAAACTGATAACGTTGTATTGATTTCCTTTTTATATGTCCACGCATGTTATTGTCTGTTTGTGAAAATAGTCGAGCCGTAATATGTATAAGGTTGCGTTAGTCTCACACTATTCTGTTTTTTTCCTTCGAGTTCTCATACACAGTAAATTATGCTATTTGTTTGTGATAATTACGAAATTGTTATTCAATCATGTGTTTTACCGTTTTACGTTAGTGTTTCAATAGTTGGGTATCATGACTACTAAACTAGGGTTGTGGGTTCGATTACAACTCAGGGCAAATATTTATTTGGTTATTTATTAAATAAGTATATAAATCTAACATAACGGACAATTCGTTAGCCAAAGCAACTCATATTTATTACATTGTTAGGTATACATAATATTATATGTGATGTGTTCGAAGATTTGTTCTGACTGTAAAAAAATCTATATGTGTTTAGAAATTGAAGTGTGTATATAATTTGTTAACCATTTGTTGCCACAGTATGACTCAGCGTACGTTGCGATCAGATCAATGAATGTGACGTCCTGAATGTGTCCAAATACTATTGTTATAAAGTTTTGACATCACATTATATGACATTATATGACATTATAGAAATAGAGAGTGTAAATAAATGTAACATCACGCCTGTAATCCCCGAAGAGGTAGGCAGAGGCGTGTAGTACACTCCGACGTGTCACCGGTTACGTTTGGGTCCCACTATGGAATATTCTACCGTCTGGTGAGTATATTGCTATACACCGGACACATATCCAGACTCCGAGACTACTAGAAAATCTCAGTTAGAATAATCCACGGGGTCTCCATCGGCAGTAGGGCTTGCCACCAACACGACCAACGAGGCAGTCGAGGGAGAGGGAATAATCGTCAAGTGATAATAGCCGCACCAGAATATTATCAATATTAAATCAACCTACTGTAATTCCATTCGACGCTGGTCGTACTGTGCCGTGGAGATTACATTGGTCAAGAGTTAATGTCCGCGCTATTACCGTCACTAAATTAAGCGCAAATCCCCTTGCGTTAGAAGTGTCTCTTAACATCTTCATTTAAACAAAATGCAGAACGAATATTCAGAATGAACAAATGACTTTAACTACGAGTTTTAATAATATGCCATACATAATAATAACATAATATACATAATAATAAAATAATGTACATAATAATAAAATAATGTACATAATAATAAAATAATGTACATAATAATAAAATAATGTACATAATAATATAATAATGTACATATTAATAATAGGCATAGTAATAATATAATAAAAATATATAATATTCGTATTAATTATATACAATACACAATAATAATATTATATACATTATAAGAATATTACATACATAATGATAATATTATGTGCATAGTAATATATAAGATCATGTGACATCTCTACACACGGTCATTTGATCCCAAAGTATTTACTTAAATAGGTTAAAATATTTACTTAAATAGATCCAGACACAGAAAAAATACTTGGTCTCAACACACGAATATTTATTCTGGGTGGGAATCGAACCCGCGATCCTCGGCGCGCCGGTCAGGTTTACAGACCACTGCATCACAGGGTCAGCCAGAGGCACCATTCAAACTTCACATCTAATCCCTGAACAGATTTTAATAACTATGACCCGCTTGAGTATTCAGTGCGCGCGGTGGTTGGCCTCGAATTGTAACCAGTTTGAAATAAAAGCTTTATATTGTAGAGTGCGATCGTTATCAGTAAATGTATAGAGTCCAGCTGTCGGTAACGTTTCCGTATCAGTTGTGTCGGTCGTCCGTTGTCGGTTGTCGGCTGTCGGTGTTCGGTTGTCGGTACGCAGCAGCACATCACTAGGGCCAGTCGTATCCTGTTTTCCGCTTCGGATATCCCTATTATGTTATTAATCTCAGCCTATTGTAACCTAGCTATAGGTTGACAATAAAGAATAAAGATATGAATGTCTAATTTAAACTATTACCATCAAATAAAAATCCGCATTACAAAACAATGGAGTAAGAATTAGTACTTGAAAATCCGTATCTCGAATGCGGGTGGTGTACTTCGGGCTTTATCCCCTGTATTTTTGCAGCGCCTATCAAAACGAGTGGGGGCGAATGCGGAATTGTGTTGGAGGAACTCGGATATCGTCTCAGCTGAGATCCGTAGCCGTTATTTCACGTTTATTATGCTTTTATATGGACTAATAATACACATAAGCCACTTGGCATAAGTCCGTCCTTCGTTAACATAATATGATGTAACATGACGCCTGTAATCCCCGAAGAAGTAGGCAGAGGAATGTAGTTCACTCCCGCGGTTCTAACTGGCGAATTTACGTCTCACTATAGAATAGGTGATGATAGGCCATACATCGGGCACAATTCCAGACTCCGGGCCATTACTACAAAATGTAATCGAGAAAAATCCAGTATTACCCAACCCAGGATTTGAACTCGGGACCACCCTATTGGCTGTAGCGCTTGCAACCAACACGACAAATAAATAAATAAACAGCTGTGTCCCAGTGATTTAAGATAAAGCATCTCGTGGTCTTGGGTTCAAATCCTGGTGTAGAGCTACTACGAAAGAAAGAAAGTGTGTTTTAAAAATTAAATATAATTTTCTGTAACGGTAAAGGAAAACATTTTGAAGAAAACCGGACAATTACGAGTCCTTTATATTGTTCTCTGAGGCGTCTGAAAACTACCAACTCGCACTTGGCCAACGTGGCAGACCATGGACCTGACAGCTCTTATACCGACCATTATCCATCAGTGGAACGAGATACGGGACAATTGTGATTAACACACGTTATTGTTAAAAGTTGTAGATACGTAAGTACGCAAAATGACCCGACCAAATGATCGGATTTCGACAAGAAATAAATGAATAATACAACTGCTTGAATAAATCCACGTTTATTCATAGTAACATTACTTTAATTTACGAACCCTCCATTGCCGCAAAACAACACCTAATACAATTTCCTGTTTGGACTTAACGGAGTAAAACGCAATATCATGCTTGTAATCACTGAAGAGATAGGCAGAGGAGTGCAGTACGCTCCTACGTTTGACCGGTAAATATTACGTTCCATCATGGAATAGGTGGTGAGTCTCTTGCCGTACACTGGATACGAATCAAAACTCTGAGCCACTACTAGAAATTCTGATGAGATAAATACAATATTACCAGACTCGGAATTTGAACCCAGAACCTTTCCATCGGCAGCCGCGCTTACAACCACTTGTTCACTTATATGACTAAAATAACACTTTTAGTCCAACATGAGACATAAATCCCGCGTATTGTCTCCGCTTACCAAACGACATCAGGTGTCGTCAGCGTGTTGTATTGTATTGAAATTCACCGGCCAGCTGCCCGGCCATTGTCTCCGCTGAATCATAATCGAATATAACAATATCAATGTATAACTACTTATATGTAGCAGCTATATATAAGTGATGATCCATGTCGTGCTGAAAATGGAACAATTTATTAATATGGTCATTGGGTTGCGTAATTTATTAATATAATGTTATGTGATGCTCTGCGTGTATAATACTGTATCATTCGTTCGGTCAGTTTATTTTTCTAAAACGCTGTATAATCACATCACACGATCATCACATGATCAGCGGGACTACCCATTCACATTGCATATCTATTTCGTCATTCTGTCATCTGCCACGATGTCATTACATCCGAACCATATATGAGTCTGTTCTTTCTCATTTTTACACCAATTTTCACTAGTATCTAGAAGTATATGTATGTCTGTTCTTACTTCATACGCGAATCATGGAAGCATGGTAATTTCGTATTTTTGCGCAGACACTTTCACAAATAGAAGATTTCAGTGAGGAATGTAATAGCAAAGGAAGACTGGGTGCCTCATTTATGTACAACGGACAGATTAAGAGCATACGGGTGTCGTCCTATAACGCACGTGTATATGGAAAAATCTGTTTGCGTTGTTGTACCTCGTAGTGCGTGTTGCTCGGGTTTGTATGTTGTATAGCGGCATTCAGCTAGCCGTTGGCGCGGCTTCTGTTGTATTTATATACGGTAATATTACGCTTGCGTTGTGGACGCCACACGAAAAATGATAGCGACAAATTTTGTATATAAGGCATGATATAAATATAGGCCACGGCTAACGCTTTACCATGAGCCAGGGATGTCTGGTTTAAATGTAATACAACTTATAATTAATAAAAAATATTATTATTGTCGCTGTAAATGGCTTCACACAATATTTATCACGAATATGTTCGAAATTGATATGATTTTATTAAATTTGCTTTATTATTGAATGTATCATTAATATATCCTAAATATTCTTGAATAAGATTAGTAGAATATTGATCCAGTTGCTAGAAAAGCTGACGTTCGAGCTAAAGGTATTGGGTTCGATTGCCACCAAGGATAAATTAATTATCATTTTTATTTATTTCTTAATACATCATAATATCACTTTTTTTCAATTCAATGCAGTTTATAATAGGCGAATTAATCCGGTACGTACATAGTGATACAATTAATTATTACTGTAACGTAGTCGTTCTAATTGGACGTAAAGTTAATTAAGCGTTTATGTAAAAATGTATGTTTTAGTATATTTTATTAGCCGTGCAACAAGGTGCACGGACACTTCCAAATACGGGGTCAGAATGCTGTGTGAGTGGCCTCAATATCTTATATTACATATTGTACCTACAAGAGACACAATAAATATACACTATGTATGTTAAAATAATAGAATTTCGGTCTAAACTGTCAACGGCAAGAAATGACTGTTGATTTAAAAATAGCAGAATATAATGAAGAACCATTATGATTGCCAAGAATTTGTTCTTACGTTTGTTGTCAGACTGCTCGGGAATCTCTTCGTTATGTATTCCTCGGCGTATCATTCGTTGCGTGGACGTAGACTTGTCATAGTTCGCTTCTTTCGCTTTTCATGTCCTAGAATAACCGGTCTTGGAGTGATTTGCATGCGACCACGTGGTATTTCAATCCTCCGACTACTATATTTTTAAAACATCCTTACCGCGATCATTATGACATCAATTTACAAACGGACGAAGAAAATACGCTATTGTACTCTATGTATCTAGATGTTTATAATGTGTATTTTTCAATCTGCTTTGATAGAATAATAATAATAATAATATGATGATGTAATTAAAATATGTATTTAGATCTAAGTATCTAAATATATATTTTTATGAAGTTTCTCAATCAAACGACGCGACGTTTTCCCAATCGTTTGCGCGCAAAAAGAACATGCTCGCTGTCGTTAATATGTCGCTAGTACCTACGAGAAAAATACAGCACATTTCGACTAAAATATACATAGAGCAGAAACGTACAGACACGCGTTTCCACAGCGTTACATACGAACATCGATATCGGTCGAAGAACTCGGCTGATCAATAAAACATGAGCTATATGGTAAATATTTGAATAATAAAAGTTGTTTACAAGAACGGCTATAACTTCGTGTATTGGATATTGTAGATATGGTAATGCAATATACATTCATGGTTTCACTATAGAATAATAATGTATTGGGTACTTTTCAGTACTTCTTTTGTGGGTGGGGACGTGGGGTTATTTGAATAGAAGCGTCGGTTTGTTGCCGTTCGTTTTACCCTAGTTGGATGTATAATAATATTGTCTAATGCTATCTTGAGACAACCCATACGTCGTCACTAATTCAAACCGGCCAGAGCCTGAGCTATGTTATCCAGACAGCTCGTAAGTTACTTACATATATGTATATAAAACGTAACATAACGTCTGTTATCTCCGTGGATGTAGACAGAGGAGTTTATCATTTTCACGTTTCACCACTTATATTAACCCCCCATAGGATTGGTACAATTACATACATATGTACGAGTATGTATGTATACGTACATACATACATACATATCTTCACGCCGGGTCCC
>DWFO01000109.1:0-26643 GCA_018246595.1 Mimoniades nurscia nurscia
AGGTAGGCAGAGGAATGTAGAACATTCCCACGTTTCACCAGTTACTTTTAAGTCCCACGGTGGAATAGGTGGTGAGCAATAAGGTACAGAGAGAAAAAAAATACGATACAAAATAATTCTTTTCTGTCTGTGCAATGAAGATTCATAAATGTAGTAAAGTAACGCTCAACCGGAATGATAATCGCAATAAACTGACGCAAGCCGCACCCTGACTGATAATCACAATGATGCCGCGGCGGGCTCAAAAATCAGTAAACACTGACGCAAGCCGCAGCCGCACCGCCCTGGTACACACAACGCTAGTCAGCACTCATTTACACAATCACTGCACTTTATAACGCTTAGCGCACAATAGAATTATCGTTTCGTAACAACATCACGAAAGCGCCCAAATCTGAAATTAACGTGTACAAACACCATCGTCGCTTGACCTCCCGCTTTCGAAACACAATCAGTTACAAAATTATTATACCTACTAACAAATCGAAACATCATAGGTATATACATATATCGCAAATATCCAATGTTGATAGAGTTTACTTAGCAAAATTTAAATTATTATGTATAACTGTCAGTGTTTATTATTAATTTCTCTTGCTTTAGTATGTTATGTAACACTATTACTATTTTTTTATTACACCAAAGCTAAATATTTCATGTTGACTAAAAATGTTTTCTGAATATTTTGTAAAATTTCACAACAGTCTAAAGATATATCGGATACATGCGAGCATTAAAATTGGTCAATAAAAAGTCGAGAGACCACTACAAAATGGGCGAGGATCCGACCTAAACCAGCACCATTAATGTCGATCATTAAATATGAATTATAAATATAAAAGAAAGCCCAAGAAAAGCAATCAGGGCCGTCCATTATTAGATTAAATATCTCGCGGTTCCATGAACGCGGTCATTGTTGTGAGTTACGCATGTATGTATAATATAATTTGTGTGCGCGTGTGTGTGTATGTTATAAGTTGGTGTGATTACGATGTTCATTAGCTGTGTTTTTAATCAAATATAATTTCTCTGTGCATGTGTGTGTTTCTGTTTGTATGACAGTTATATTCAGTTGTAAGTTTTTAATCTTATATAACTTGCATGTGTGTGTGCGTGTGTGTTTGTGTAATTGGTGATTTGAATCAGTTATCTTCTTAATCAAGCAATGGACACGTACGGAAAAGAATACTTATGACTCGTGTAATGACTTTCATTTCCAGAGACACAAAATCTTCTAACCTTTAAAACTATAGTTCTTTTTGAAACTGAATTTTATGAAGTTTTATTTTATATACTTTTAACACATAATATTTAATAAATTACTCTCTGATTAGATTTGTCAACTTAAGTTTAGGATATTTTTATTACATATAAGTCATTACCATCAGAAGAGTATTATAAGCCGCTTGTGACTTCGTAGTGGTACCTTGTATATTAAACTAGGAACGCCAAGTAAATGAACACTTAGTGAATACTATCAATCTTTCCACCATATATATTACATAAGGTGACAGTAACTTGTAATCTGTTTACGGCATAATATTTATCATTCATAGTTGCGTTAAGACAATTTAATACTCTAAAATCAGCGCATATTTTAAAAAATCAAAGAGAATTTACAAGAGTGCACTTTTTTGTTTATCGTCTGCCCATCCATACTCGACCATCATGACACACTAAGGACTGAGCCCTAGGAAGCCTGTGTTCAACGGCGAAGCGATAAAAGGGTTAATGATTTTGATAACGAAGACAGTTTCATCACTAACTACGGTAAAAATAGTAGAGTAACAATATATATTCTCCGTAAATGGTTACATTATGAAGGATGTAAGCAGCAGTGTGTATAAAAGCATCGATTAAGTATTCTAATTGTTGAGCCGCATCGGGTCGGACATTGATAACATCGGATACGACACCGCGCCATGAATAATGGACGAGTTTCTGATGACGGTGTTAATAAAAATCATAATAAATGAATAAAATTGCCGCCCACTGTGTGTTTTAAATAAAACAACAACCACCGATTCCTATTAACAGTCAATAGAATTGAATTATATCTGCCGGTGTGTTTTATACGTGCCCAATTAATAATAATATATAAATAATATATAATAAATTGCGTTTTTTTGTAACGCCGCGATAATTTGCAGCGGAGTGCGTAGATGTGATTTTTTTAAATAGGAAACTGCTTGGGTATTGCAAATATCCATAGCTCATAACTACGAGTACTTACCGTCAGCTGACCCGTCTGTCTGTTTACTAGGCATATTATACATACCTATAATAAGGAAAACGTTTTTCCCGAAATACATATTTGAAAATACGTCTTACATTCACCACATACATACATGTAAGAAGTATTTTAATTCTTAGAAAACTTATCGAATTTAATTCCATGATATATTACAGTCTTTCATTTCCTCCAAGCACTGCTTTATATTATACTAAAATACTAAAACTAAAATGTATGCCTTCATTTCCTTCTACCATATTTTTACTCAGAGATATTGGCATTGTTTATTTACAATATCAAAGTCGTATGTGCTGAACATATTATTATCTGGCACATTTGACCCAGCAACAAATTTTTATCTTAGCACGAAATTTCAGGGTTATTCTCTAAAATCTTATAAGAAATCGGTAAGTCGGTCATTATGCACGCTTTTTAATCGGGGACTTACAGACCCATAAAATTATCGCATTTCGTCACACTTTGGGCAATTTTCGTGGGCTCCTAATGGGTCGCAACAACGCAATGACGTCACTTATTATTATGAGTACGGTCATTAGGCCCTTGGCGTTTATAGAAGTAGGTAATTACGAATAGAAATGTGATTCGTTTTGTGACACAATTATTCTTATTGCTCTCTGTTCTTGATACTACTTTTTACTGTGTGTGGCCTGTTACATAATTGTTTAAAAAATCGTGACATTCTTTAGTTTATTTTGTAATTAGGTACTTACTAATTTTAAGCTTCTTACCGTTGTCATATGAGACACGACATCAAAATGTCATTGTTGCATAGATCGTTGCCTTGTAAGATTCTCGGAAGAAATAATAGGATTAATAGACCCTACAAAAGGAATGTAATCTTTGTTTTCGTTTGGCAGATGATCCATTTTTCAAATAGTGATTATAACGTAACGGATTCCGTTAATTTAAATGTAATGTAAAAAACGTAAATATACAAATTATATGTTCAAGTTTCTAATGTATTAGGTATATGTTAATTTAATTTAAATGTTAGACACTGTTAAGACGCTTAAGTGGAAAGCTAAATTGTAATAGGGATGAGATTAATGGCCGTACATTTAGACGAAGCCTGATCAAGTCCTGTGGACGCTGTAGTCGTCATTAGTGGACAAATCGGGCCAGTTTATCATTCATATTTCCGTCAAGACAACTCCGTGCTATTCATTAGTAAGAGACAAGAGCGGGCGCACCGACGGTGTATATGTGAGCGATTCTGCACCGACATAGGATAAATGTTCTAAGTATCAACTTTAGTACCACTTTCCAAAGTTGGCGTGCGGTTCAATAGTAAGAAGAAATACGTAAGATTTGTAAGAATGGATATTTGGTAGTACCTTCTGCGTATCCCGCAATAGAGCTCGAGTGATGGTGCGTTAATAATAAATAAAGTGTCATTTTTATTACTTAATTAGACACTTATCATCTTTGTTTTAATTATTACAATTCTAAGTTAGATAAATGTTATACATTTAGTGTTTTATCGTGATTTCTAAACACAAAATCTTTCGTTTTTAATACAACTAAATGTGACGGCTCCTCGTCTTATTTTGAGCATTATAATAATTAGCATTGCATAAATTCGATCCAGCCGTTCCAGATATTAGCCGGAACAAACAGATACACAGACAGACAAAAATAGTAAAAAACGTTATTTTAGTATAAGCACCGTGTAGGTATACATACATACATACCTATAAGCATTTAGAACAAAGCGATTATTTTAATTTTACAAACAGACACTCCAATTTTATTTATCTATATAGATATAGATATATGTAGATGTATAGGTATATACAGATATAGATAGATAATAAATGTATAACTATACAATTATTTTTGAATGTACGGAAAGTATGATCATATATCATGAGAAAATTGACACGGTGAAACTAGTTGCAGAATCGCCCAGGACAATATCTGATAATTTATTAATTTCTCCCGTTCTCTGTTTGTTCCCCAATGATCAATGCACACTCCCCTTCAGCGAATGATAAGACTTTTGTTTTCGTGATTGTTCTTTGTTAATCATACTTTCTTAATTAAGGAAAAAGTTGGAATTGCTAGCTAATTTAGGACGATCGACCGATAAGGAATGTAGTTTGTTCGGCCGTGTTAATGAGTTCGTAATCAGAGTATTGGCTGTAGAATTGAATGTAGCCGGAGGAAGCAATTATATTCCTGAGGCATAACGACACGCGAGCAAATTTACAATGGCTCAGTTCTTTTCATACACGAATTTCACATCAAAACGCGTTTCAATTCACGTTACTGGCTTTACTAAATTCATGTGGACTGGTCGTGTTGATTGCAAGCGCGACTGCTTATTGAGAGATCCTGGGTTCGAATACCGGGTACCCATTGGATTTTTCTAACTTAGATTATCTAATAGAAATTTCTAGTGGCTCGGAGTCTTGATTTGTGTCTGGTGTATTGCAACAGGCTGACCACTTATTCCATCCTGTGATGTAAACTTAATTGGCAAAACGTGGAAGTGTTCATTGGTTACCTCTTCAGAGATCACAGGCGTGATGTTACATTTATTTTGATCATAGTATCAATTAGCATCTTTAAATACGTTTTTCATTATATTCATTACTGACATGACTACCTCGTTGGTCGTGTTGGTTGCAAGCGCGACTATCGATCGGGAGGTCCTGGGTTCCAATCCCGGGTCGGGCAGTACTGAAGTTTTCTTATTTAGATTATTGAATAGCGGCTCGGTGTCTCCATATGTGCCCGGTGTATGGCAATAGGTACACCACCTATTCCATAATGGGACGTCAACGTCACTGGTGAAACGTGGGAGTGTTATACACCCTCTGCCTGCCTGTCCGGAGATTACAGGCGTTATGTTACGTATTCATGACTAGCATTATATTATAGAATTTCAATGAAGCTCTGACGGTGTAGTTGATCACAAATGGTCTAACCTATATCTTCAATCAGCTCTTTTGAAATGCGATAGGCCTCTATGCTTGCATGCCACTTACGCTCACAGCATATCCTCAACCTGATATTCTGCTTCCCTGAACACCTGTCCGTAAGTAACATGTCAACGAATTTAAACAAATATTTCCAAAGACAAAACTAATACAACAAAAAGAGCACAGTTTTGCAATTTGAATAATTAAAGGAAACTTTGTGCTATGGTTAAAATTAGGATGAATTATCTCACAGCGTTAAAACCAAATGAACATCCAGAAATAAACAGATATGAAGACAAAGCGGCAGTAAAAATTGAGAAAGCATTGTTAAAGTCAAACAAGTATGGCGGGGTAGAGTAATTGGCGGAGCTAGCCGCGGGCCTCAGCAACACCTCAGAATCAAACCGTTTTAATAATGAACCGCTTGAGATCGTGAAACAATAAATTGCGAGGCTTGGAGGCTTCGTGCCTGAGACAGCTATCTCGGCCGAGCATTATGCATCTCGTGTTCCTGGCCCCGCGATACCAGCCTATCATCTGCGAGATTGATAGGAGAATAGCCCCACGGCTAGCCGCGATTCGGACACTATTGTGAAAGCACACAGATTGTGCAATCCCATTAAAATACGCCCTAACTGTTATTTATCCAGCTCTACGACTGGTATGTGGTCCAGGGGAACTTGCGGGCGAATTATTGCACGGAAATATTTTGTTTGGGAATATATTGTTCAGGCACAATTGCCTGTAGCAAATTTGACCTTTCGAAAGCTAAAAATATACGACGCTATACATTGTGAATTGCTTGTGTTCTATTAACATCAATATTTTTCATACACTAAATTTCCTAATAAGCTGTACTAGTTTTGAGTGTTCAGTTGCAGGCATAAAGATTAATTAAGTCGGAAATAATATCAACATGTGTTCAATTTAAATATATTTTAAATGTTATGTTAATTGTTTGTTGATAAAAAACAATAGATATATGAATAAATAATAAATTGATGTTCCTATTTATTCAGTTACTTGTATCGGTTGGTAGTTCATTAGAACAGATAAACAGCTTGGTAGGAAACACCTTCGGGTATTAATTAAGTAAAAAAGTGAATCTTTGACCGTTTAAGGCTTGATGCAAATTTAAGCATTGTTTAATATCACGTTATTTTACAGAATTTATATTAAATATTGTTACATCATTTGGTGAGGTCTCTAATTAGAAAAACGCACTTCAGGGCTTGTAAGAAGAGAAACAATTGACATGTGGCGCTCTCTGCCTACCCCGTTAAAACCCAGACGTGACGATATAATAGTAAGATTCCATTAAACATCTTAAATAGCGCGTGTGTTATTAATTTGTAAATTATTTCAAGATTTGTTTAGGTTTTTGCTAAGACAGATCAGTGGAACGAACGAGTGAGTGATATCGCGCAGTGCGAGCGTAAACGCGGACAGTGTGGAAATATTAGATCAATATTGAGATTATTGGCGCCAGCGAGATGTTGTACTCTACTCCACGCATCAATGAATACAATTTGAAAATTTAGTTTAATTTTAAATATGTATACTTAATACATACTCGTATTATGCTAAGTGACATTTTCTAATATTGGCTCGGAGTCTGGATATGTGTCCGGTATGTGACAATAATCTATTCCGTAGTGGGACGTAAACTGGTGAAACGTGGGAGTTTTCTACATTTAGCTCGATAAACAGGCGGACGCGCCACTGTAAGTTGCCATCGTCGGCAATAACAATTACAACATCCGAGGAGTGGCCAATTCTTTGCCCGCTTTGAAGGACAGGAAGAGGACTAATCAATTAACCAACGAGCTCTGAACACAAACAAACAAAGTATTATTAATGACGAAAAACAATAAACACAAAACGTCGAAATTACGCCGGCCACTCATAATTCCCCGTACAAACAATTACCGTGTAGATTCAAACGACCAAAAATTCCATTATGTAGTCACAAAACGTCGATTGAACGTCGAACTGAAACAATTACCTCCAACTTCAACAAAACAATATCGACCGAACTTAATTGCCCGACTGATCAATAACTAATTGCGCTCACAAACCTATCTACGGCCGTAAAAGAATAATTACTGGCTACCGGCCAAATGAATCGATTCACATCAGGACGCGAGGTTAATCCATCATTCAGATATTACGTACCGATTGAAGCTTAGCGTTTTTAATTTCCAAAATTACATTCGGAAAGTCGCTTCTGACGCGTTTAATGTACTTGTAACACTAACAACGAGGTGCGAATCAGATCTAAACGATATTCAGTATAGATAAGAATAATTGTAATATAATTTAATCATTTACGAACACAATTAATTAGCTATTAATTCAAGCGTTTGTTTACTAGAAATGGTCTCGCGTTTGACTATTATTTCCCATGATAATGCATGATGAACCTAAGATAGTGCTACATGTTAACTAGAAAGTTAAGTAGAAGCTATTGTATTTTATATTGAATCTCGACCTATTACCCATTCCTCGAGTGATATTTTTCGTCGAATGTCGTTAGTCCGTCCGACGTGGCGCACACCGCTGAAGTGGGCCGAAGTCGTTCAAACACGTCCACGTGATTACCATGTCGTAAATTGTCGAACATGAGTGGTAGGGAGGGGGGAGGGGGTAAGGTCGACACCGTCTAATGTCGAGCCCGCCTCGCACCACCGTCGCCGTGTTATTTCTGTAATCACTTCCATTCCGTAAAACGCGACATTAATTAAAATTTAGTTTCAGGCCATTAGTTACGATCGCGTTTCTTCAAGTTTCATTTTTTCCGGCGTGTAATTATAGAGCGCGGGTGCCACGTTACATGGGCACGGTAATGACAAATAACATTGTACTATTGACGGTAGCCATGAGTCTTGTATTAAGATTATTAAAAGTAAAAGGGAGGGGGTTGAATAACGAATTATTTATTTAACGCAGTACGCTTTGTCAATTAATGTAGGTGATCGTATTTAATCATATTACATATAAAGCTCTAGCGGTAGTGCTTCTAATCGTAATTTTCAAATTAGTAATCATAACTATGGTCATACTACTCGTTGGTCGTGTTAGCTGGAAGCACAACTGTCAACCGGGAGGTACTGGGTTCAATTCTACAGTCGCCCTTTATTGAATTGTTCTAATTTAGATTTTCTAGTAATGGCTTGAAGGCTGGAATTGTGTCCGGTGTACGACAATAAGCTCACCACATATTCCATAGTAGTACGCCCACGTCACTAGTGAAATGTGGGAGTGTACCACATACCTCTGTCTACCTCTTCGGGAATGACGGGCGTAAAGTTACGTATCTTCGTTGTAATCCCGTCTCAGACCATTGCTAGACATAGGCCTCTTCGTATGTGCGCTAGCGCGGCCTCCACGCACCTGGCCGCGTCCAGTTTCTCTCTGCATCCTTCCGCAGATCGTCATCCCTATCACACGAAGCGTATTTATATTATTTCTATCAATTTATCCTAACATTTTTCCAACATAATATGTGTATCAATTAATATTATTAACTCTATGTATTACTCCGAATAACCTACAGAAATAACTTAGATGTCGTGATCATTTTGCTTTAAACTATATTCAATGTTCGGGTAACACCAAGTCATGAAACGTAAAAAATACCACATGTATGATATTATGTACAGCATATGTAGTTCATTAGCGCGATCCATACAAATCCATTACCGTGTGATTAGAAATCGGCAGCCGAAACTGAAAACTGGTTTAGTCTAAACCGACTCGTGACTTGTGAGATTTTACCGGTAATAAGGCTGTGTATACACTGGCCGTCGAGTTATTAATTAACAGCTCGACAGCAAACAGAGGCCGGCTACCGGACTGCGCTCGGCACACAAACGTATTTACCCAACGAGACCTGGTCCGGCCGCGGCGTGCTGAGCCTCATTACCGCCGTTCTGAGAAAATTGGAGGTGAGAACAAACTTAAAAAGATAATGCCAGAATGACGATGTTTCGCTATTTTCGTTCTCTTGCTTAGAGGCAGCCTTTGATGTTCACTGAGACGGATTTTCCAAAAAAATTTAGGTCGTATTTCTTAAAAGTTGGCCGTCTGTACGGTTAAAACAATTACAAATTTCAGTCCAGTAACGTAAATTTAGGTTTTTTTTTTGGTGTACAAAACATAGAAATTTAATTTAAATGTAATCTGATTATGTACTATATGTATAATATGCTTCCATGGCTAATGTACACCTATATTTACAATATTAATCTAGCTCAGCTATGACTATAATTTTATTTCTTATTTCCAATTACAATAATGCAAAATAATTGTACTCAACTATATCACAATTTCCAAAAATTGTCTTACGTTTTCTATAATTTTCTATGAATAAGGTATTTTTAATGCACTTGTAAACGTAAATTTTCAAAATACGATGAAATAAATTAACATATAACGATATTTATGTATTCCAAAATTCACCCCATAAATAAAAACGACGCATATTTCGAGAATGACTCACCAAAGTCAGCGCTATGATATCTTTTACTGTGACACGAAAATTAAAATAAAAAAGCACATTCTTACCTCAGTCTTTGCCCAAGAGACAGCGACCATTCAAATTTGGTAAAAAAACGTGGTACACTTATTGACAGGTCAAACATTTGCTCGTAGGTAACCGACCGGTGCGTTCACTCGCCACTTGTCCAACTTCGTTTACACAGAACAGAAGCACAGATATGTTCCAATACGCAAATTATCGGATACAACACATCGGAATTTAATTAATTTAAACACAAGTTCGCGATGCGTGTTCGTTTTGGGCGGGCGGAGCGCAGACGTGCGCGGGCGCCGATTCTTGGTCGATATTAGCGTCCCGTGCGTCTGAAATCTCAATACACGGCAAGTTTATGCTTTCACTGAATGGGCGTGCATTTGTCATTTTGTCGCACATATGCAAATAAACGGTTTGAGTCAGTTTAAGGCTTGCTTAAGCGTGTCCGCTTATACCAGCTAGTCAAATTGATCTGGACATCGATAAGTATGAAACTTGCTTCGTAATTAGTTGATAATTATACTTGTTAGATTTAAAAGTTTATTTGTAGCTTTAGTTATATGAGATCTGCGGTGGACCAATTGTTGTGGCATCCCTTGGGAAAGGCTTGACCCCTTGGACATTAGAAATTGGACATGGGTCCAAAAGTGGAGCGGTAAGAGCTGATATGATTATGATGTCTATGTTGCAATTTATTTTCATAAATTTTAACATTTGTTTTTATGCAAGTAAAATTGTTGTATTGGGCTATTTCAAATTTCTCTATTGATTTAGAAGTTCCGTATGATATGTTGTTTGTTGTAACCTGTATTTTTTTTATTGTGACTTGGTTTAATTTAAATAAGAACTACTACCAATTATCGCGGTGTTTTTCATTATGTTACATAATCAACTTGAATTAATTCGCAGATGTTGTAATTGTTTATTAAAATGTTTAATTTCCTCATAAAACATTGTATATCATTTAAAGTTTTTCTGCAATCGTATATACCACATATTTATGTTGCAATGATTCACGGTAAACTTTTGGTAATATAAAAATTAACTAACTATCTTATACACACCCCATCAAATATAGGTACTTATCATTATGTATATGCTTTTGTATATAGAATTATGATATCTGTATCACGCTGTTAATATTGTAAACTTGTATTTATTTGTTAAGGCGTTTATTTTTCGATTTTACAACACATCCCTCTCAGTACTACAATTATTATTTGTAGGAAGTCAGAATTGTCCTCTAATACAAATACAACTTTATATCAGCGGTAACTGCAGAGATAATCGCGAAGATAATTTGCGATTTCATGACTTTCCGTTTTAGGACGATACATACTGGTAAGTTGGCAAGCAATAAACGTCTTACTTATAAATTATTGCAATGCACTGGTGCATTATTTTAGAGAAAATTATGTTAATATCTTAAGATCGCTAATAAGGTTGTCACTTTCTCAAATAAATGAATCTTATCAGCTTTATCAGAAACATCTAGTCGTTGGATAAATGGTCTTTGGACAGATGTGATTGGCGATTTGATTTGCCTGCCTACCCCGTAAGGTATCTCGCGCGTTAACTAAAGCTATACATTAAGAATATTTACCGAGTCCCCAAGAATATGTTAATGTAAAGTGAAATTTATTCAGCGGTGATTCTTTCCAGTCGCATTGGACGAATCCATTATGATTTTTTATCGGGACGTGAGAAGTTATAATGAGATGGCGTCTATTTTAAAACACACTTAGGATAAGAATATACTGTACGAATTAGCTGTTTTATTTCAGTTCAACCTTGCGGCTTTAATTGAAAGTGTTGACATAGCTGTGATTTATGACGATCACGGGTTCTATATAAAGTATGTAACAATATATTGTTCAAACGGCGCAAATACTTATCCTACTTACGTCACATACGTAATATTTATAGAATCAAAACTCTATTGTAATTATACAAGTATAATTATAAAATGGATGGGTATTTTTTTTACATTATCACGCTGTGTCATATTGTTGTGATTCATTGTTAAGAATCAAATTCACACATTCACACGAATACATTGTTACGAATCACTTATTCAAGTACTTCTCCAGATAGTGACGGCTGGCTATCATCAGCTGATGACAGGTATACTTATCTATTACATAATTTATCTGAGTCTAAATATAGATCATATAACTACAATCCAGACAGTAATACAGAAAAATTATTAAAAGATATAAGGTTTATACAATCATTACTGTAAATATATATGAATGGACTTTGTATTCAAATACATTTGTCAAGGCCCGTGTCGTGTAACGCCTCTCGTAAATGCAACTTATGTTCTGGCGGACAGCACATTACACATAGTCTGGTGTTTACGGGTACTCTGGAATGCTTGAGGGCTCTAAGAGCTTACTCCAGTACTTTTATATTTTTTTTATTTGTTCTCTTCCAGCAGGGAATTTTTCATTATTTTCGAAAATATATATGTATTGCCTTCTTGGACATTTAGTTTGTGAGAAATACACATACACTGTTTTTTAGGAATTTAAATTTTCGGCTAGGTGTCGATTTCTCCATCGTCTCGAGTGATTTTAAAACTATCATCCACCTCATCATCATCATATACTATTCGACTGTTGGCACAGGGCTCTCATACATAGCGCCATCGAGTTCTGTCCTCGGCTCGTTTATTCACATACTTTTCAAATATTAACAACTACATTATAATTGACACGTATCAATTTTTCATTTTGCGTTTCATATCCGAGTTTCCATTAAATCGCTTGAAAAAAGAGTCCATCATGTTATTATTATTATACAATCACGTCCGGTCCATAGGGGTAGGTAAAAAGCACCGAGTGTCAAAGTACCTGACACCCATCTCTCTTTTCCGACTCTTCATCATTCCACTGTTGGAACATAAGTCTCTTCTCATATGAGAGGGTTAAGACCATAGTGTGCTACGCTGGCCAAGTGTGGGTTGGCAGACTTCACACTCCTCAGAGAACATTTTTTTTGAGAACTCTAAGGTGTGCAGGTTTCCTCACGATGTTTTCCATCACCATTATTCAAACTTAATCTGACGGGCATCTCGTATACATTTTATTCCGCGTTCATTTTATTTAAAAGCACTTGTTACTCAAATAAATGTAGGTACAATGCGTTTGAAATTAGGAACTTATTAATAAATGCGTGTATTTCGCAACGTACATTGTACGTTGTACGTTGTACAAGGCGGAATGGTATTGACCGTTGAAAACTCAAATTAGCTGTCACGTGTTTTTCCATTCGCACATTCAATTTAATTTACACTCATACAATTTTTAGTCGCGTTGCTTTGAACGAATATAATTTTGTATTATTTTAAAAACCCAGCCAACTACTTAATTAATGATTATTGAATGTTGTACCGACCCGCATGACCAACGTGGCGATTATAAGCAAAAAATCCCACTTGGCGATGCCGATGTCCACTTGTGGACTAAAACAGACTGATGATGAATGTATATTTATTACAAAACATGCGAATTTTTAATTGCAAAAATAGTTACAAAGCTTTGTTTTTTATTGCGGGTATTATCGTTTTTTTATATGGGGGTATCTGTAAAAGTTGCCAATTACACATTACTATTTACATTGTATGATCACGCTAGGTCCCTTACAGGGTAGGGAGAGGGCACTGAACGCCAACGGTGGGCTTGGTTGATTTCGAGTGATCGTATTTGGGACGTTCTTGTATTGAAATATATTAATACATAATGTTCTTCTGGCATTTATCCACTCGATCATAATATCACCTTTTACTAATATCAAAACTATGTTTATCGATTATATATATATGGAATTATTACGAGTACAGATTGATTCTTATTCGATGCCATACATTTTTCGTATTAAGTTATAGTACGTTACTACCTGTATTAGCGTTTGTTAGGTGGATTGGATAGGTATAATTAATATATAAACAGAAAAATAATATACGAGTAAGAACGAACACCTAATCAAAGATCTTTTCATTTAGATATCAGGAATTTAATGACAGCACAGTACTTACACTATAGCACTATAGCCTGTCTTCGCGAATTGAATATATACTGCTGACCCTCGTGGTCTTCACAGAGCTACCGGCACACTGTTTACGGCACTGTTACACAAGTAGGTAGTTAAATAAAGTGCAGGAGGGATCTGCAACTCCACCCTGGAAGAACGGAGCAACGGCCTGTGGGACCAGCCTGTGGTCAGCATGGTGTGTTTAAGGCGAGGTCACATTGAGTTGAGATGATTTTTAGCAGACAATTTCATCTTTCTATTGGCTCTCATATGTTAAACTATATAGTGACTGGAACTATGTAGAATACCCTGAACTGCAGGCATATAAATGTGTGCTACATGCGGACAAAACCACCAATTCTCCTACTTTCTAATTCTTCAATATTTTGTTCTCGCTTGGATTCCAAACCAAAACCATCACCATAAACAATACCAATATCTTAATGAGTCACTTCTATTTCAAGCTGTTGTCATTCCACAGCATTTTGTAGGTCACTTGCACGCATAGGTGACATTAAGATTAAAATAAAACATATTAATTTTCCTATGCTCGGATTGCATGTTTTTCTCACATATTTATTACAGCGGTCTACGAAAATAGCGATTCAATAATAAAGAATTATACTCACACGACCAGATTAATCTTTAATTTCACTAACGTGTTTTTTTTATAATTATGTGTCCGCGTGGGTTGGTTATATTTGTCATTTTAATGAACTAGCCGACGCCCGTAACTCCACTTGTTCGCGGCAGATATTCATAAATTTTATACACGGCTGTAATCTATTATTGTCTCACTGCTGGGCACGTATTCCGGAACTGGGCAAGGCTTGGAGCTTTTTCCAATAAACTCTTCCATAAGAAATGTATGGACAAAATCAGTATATTTATTTGAGCTTAAAATCTCTGGGACTTACACAGATACATCGTCTGATACAGGGCTCTGCTCTTAAAGAGTGTCACTGAATTCTTAAAGTGCCCTTTAATGTAGAGAAACTTATATATGTATAATATTGACTGCCTCGTTGGTCGTGTTGGTTGCGAGTGCGTCTGCCGAACGGGAGGTCCTGGGTTCGATTCCCGGGTCGGGCACTACTAAATTTTCTAATTTAGATTTTCTAGTAGTGACTCGGAGTCTGGATATGAATATTCCATAGTGGGACGTAAACGTAACTGATGAAACGTGGGAGTGTTCTACATTTCTCCGCCTACCTCTTCGGGGATGACAGGCGTGATGTTACATTACGTTTTATTTTAATATTATTATGTTGTATTTTTTTATTTCAGGATGTAGATGGTGGGAAAATAATATCCTTCCGCCGTTGCCATAATTTCGAATAAGAGCCCTTGAGACGGTCCCGCTCTCCCTCGGGACTGCGCAGAAGACAATTCGATGCAAGCGTAGGGTCAACAAAATGTATGTAATGCATATAATAAATTCTAATAATTGTTTAAACGTATAATTATACATGCATGAATTCACAATATAGGTAACAAATAACAAGGCATATTACTTTAAAACTGCTGTATTTGTTAGTTTCCTTGTGATATTGATTTCTAATAACAATAAAAATCATGTAAAATATCTGTGGAACGGATTATTTTAACAATAGTTAAGATATTTCACATTCAAATGTATTTGTGCAACATCTTTTACTATCGTTCAGTAACAACGGCAATATTGCATTCCCTTTGAAGGTCTAGTTCTAGTGTACGCACAAACTGGAACATAACATTAGGAGCACCCATTAGCCTGCGCTTCAGGTATTGCCACGTATCACAACGACAGTAGCGTTTGAGTTTTTAAAATGAAACATTACATTTATATCATAATATTATTTCTAGCAATTCACCAACCCTACTGAACGCACTGGTACCAGATCGTGTGTTTTGACTCTGCTGTTTCCCACTTATAAATCACACGCCTAATGTATCGAAATGACGCTCCGGCGCACAAGTGTAACACCACCCTAAGGCACCATCAATGCGAATCCGACTCTATTCCGTGCGTCGGAGATAACAAATTACTATGCTTGAATAATAGAAGAGGATGAGAGTATCAGTCGAGTACAGTATGAGTGTAAGCGAATGTAAGCCGTAGGACGTGTAAGTGAGGAGCGTTTTGGAGTGTAACAAATGAAGTATAATCGTGGTTTGATAGAGCGGGAGTATGGTACTGCCTGGCAAATTTATATTTTCACGTCTACAACATTATTCACTATCTTATGCTCTTGTAATAAGGTTCAAAATTGATGCGGCACTGATTTGCTAAGTACTAATCTCCACAGATCTGTAATCCACATGAAAGCTTTGGGATTAGTGTTTGATGACATCATTATTTCTGAAATGACGATCGTGTTGCGATTTTCTGCGCCCTTAAGGGAACAGAGGGGTAGGTGGTGTTTTTTTTTCACATTGTATTACATTTTGATTTATCGTATAGATCGCAATACGGTAATAGAAGATCGTGTAGGTATTGGTAAGTGTTATGGAAGTTCAGAATATTTAGGACACGGATTTTGTTTACCGAAACAAATGCAAATAATTTAAAATGCGTCCAATACACCAGAGAGTGTTTTATGCATAAATATTGACGAGATTAAAAAAAGAATTATCAATATTGGTAATTGAAACAGTAATATGACTATATATGTACCTATATGAATTAGTATGTTTAACCAATGCAAGCAGATACACCTGCAGAGAGTCATCGCATTTCTGTAACGACAAAATTAAAATCGGGGTAATAAGACCAAATATAAACAATTTACTTCTATTAAGGTTTTCTTCATCTGCACTGGTTTAAAGATCGACTTACAAATTAACGCCAGCCGACAGATAAAATAAAGTCGTACTGATATGATTATATTGTACTGCGAATATTATTCAAAGCGTAACAAATCTAAACAACTACACCATTATCTTCTAATAACCATTTTGAAATCTGCCAAATCCTTAAAATCGCATGGGACATCCACATTCTCTTCTTTCCATTCATATATCAAATTACCGCAAGGCGTTATCAGTCTTAATACTATAGCTTTAAAGGTGTTATTGGGTGTCAAGTTTTAAAATTATGTCTGTTCCTCCCTTGTTTCAATTTTCCAGATCAGCGGTCCCTGTCGGTCCGAGATTGGGACTGCGAAGTAATAACGTAAGTCGAAATACTGCAGATGTTGGCGAAATCAATGTCGTGGTGTGAAGCGAATATAGCACACCCGGTAATGTTAACCGGATTCGTACACGGGGAAGTCATCAACGAAATTGATAGAAACTGAATATGCGACCGTGTTGCGTTCATGTCTTACTAGTAGCAGTTCTAAATGACTGTTGATAGTTGAAAAGTGTAATCTACATTAAGAAGAGTAAAAATGAATACCATATTAGCAGGTACGTAACATGTTTAGCATAATAATTATATTAATTAAATTTTTCGTAGCAATTTTTTTGCAGAGTCGATGTCTCGGCGCTGCATTATTAAGTGGATACTCGGGGGAGCGGGCAATCCCAGTTCCCGCGGGAGACGTAACCCGAGGTACGACAAATAGATAAATTTGTACACTAATGTATCAACGTTCTGTTCCCGTGTTCCCGCTCTGTGTCCCTCACCTACCATTTGCAGTGGAAATGTCGAAGCCAACTTCCCTTAATCCGTGAGAAACACTTCAAAAAAGAAGAGTCGAACATTTACCTAATATATTAATGTCAAAATTTTTGCCGTTCGATTTGTTCTTATTTTACCCACTAACATGAGTATGGTCTACTAATAAATAAACAGGAGCGTATATAAAATTGTAAAGCAAGATTTTAGTGCGCATTGTACCTTTATACCTTCTTCAATAAAGTTTACGTATGAACGTATGTGTTTTAAAAACATGGGTACTGTAAAATACCGTAATAATAAAATGTTCTTACACTATTAATATTTGCTATGGAACACATTGTACAACTTACGGTACAAGAGTTAAAGTGCAATCAAGTATCGGCTTTCATCGTTACGGCGTAAAGTACTTATCGCTACTCTGACCGCGTCATCGCTCGCTTTTATGTACTTTATATTAACGCTACGTATTTACAACGGAGTATTGCGCATTTTGTAAACGTCCACGGCAATATATGTGGTATATAAGAAGGACACCGGCCATTAGTTATCCATTAACGACTAAATATTTCTTTACTTACCTCGCGTCGGCATTATCGGCACGATCTGGAGATGGCTGTGTTTGTGGGCAGTGGGTATGTAAATAAGCGGGATACGGCGACGTTCGTTCTCTCAGGCTACGATATATGAACACGACTGACGGCACTCACAATGCGATTTACATTACGTGCCGTATTAATCGATCGCGAATCTTATCGGTTACATTCGATACGGCGCGGCAGTGTCTTGCTATGGCGATCTGTATCGCGATGAAAAATTCCTCGTTTTCAACGATAATCAAATTCTAAGAGAGATGTATGACATAATATGTCAATCATATTTATTTTCTCTTATTAATATACACGCTTCATTAGCACGTGGGATTTGTCATATTTATTGGACGCCTCTTGTTTTATTGAGAGCGTAAAAGAAACCTGTCTAAAAACATACGTATCCTATAACAGAGTATTTTTGAAAATTTAATGTGTTTTATAGGTTTTTTTTCTCCGGCTCTGCATGTGTCGTGGTCGTCGAGAACGAACGATCGGCATACAGCTTATCTCCGATCGGCCACATCGGCACTGAAGGCTGTGTCAGGGCTCAGTTAGTTACGCGCGCTGTGACGGGCGCGAGGAAAAGCTCGAGTTTCGCCATCTTACCTGGAAAGATAAAAACGGATATGTTACAACGACGATCGAGTTGAACAGATAAGATTTTTTCTCATTCAAGTGATCGCTGGACGTCGGCATGTGAACTTATTTTATGGTCAGTAGAATATATTACATATTAAATTAATAGTAGGTAATTCCGATGAAAATGTTAGTACGAGAGAGTAAATAATTAAAGACATTTTGAAACTTCAATATAATGATTAAATGTAAACCACTAATTAAAATACAATTGTGGGCAAATAGGGGAGGCCGATGACCAGCAGTGGACAGAATAAAATACTAAAAGAATATTATTAACATTCATGTCTGTCACAGCATGAAACAGACTCGATTTTGTTTCATCAATTATCCTTCTTTTATTTAATCTAACTAATTTAATAAAATACTTGTATACATATGTATCTACATATAACTTATAGTGCTGACTCTCCTTATAGTTTATAAGTTTGTATTAAAATTAAGCAACTTAGTTATTCACTGCGCGCTTGTTAATTAAAACACAGCTTTATCATCGGGATAATGGTAGTACTCGTAAATGTACTTGTCTGTGGGAAATTAAAATTTCCTCATACCTTTTTTATCTCTCACTCTTTTACTTATTATTGTTATTATTTTTAGTATGACATTGGTTGAATCGTAAAATGTTAATCAAAACATTCGGTCACAACATCGTATTTCGTTCTAAAACTTCAATTCGTTGTATTAAAATATTAAGAGTATAAAACTATACTGGCGAGGTAAATAAGGTTCGAAAAACGTTTTTGTGGCCGTTTTTTAACGGAGATTTTTTATGAAGTAGCTATATACTTGTGGCTAGACATATTAAAACCAGTGTACCCACATAAATAAAATCAACAGTCGGCGATTCTCGACAATCGATGATCCATGATATCACGTCACCGCGCAGTCACCGCTCTCGAGAACGAGGGAAAAAAAGTAGTCGAAACACTACTCCCGGGAAGGCAGCGCATAAATATATCAAATCGAAAACAATAGGAGACATCGAGATATCGCATCACACGCCACGACCCACGGACATATTTCAAAAATGGAGATACGAAAAAAAACACGAGCCACGCGAGGAAAAAAGACGATAAACCGAATGTCGAAAAAAATACGTGATGGGCATTAATTAAAACGGACCCACGACCAGGAATCCAGAAAAACAAAGAACTTAAACAAACCTTCTCAGTGGGAGCCCCCGCAATGATCATCATCTCACATTTTTAATCATCGGACTTAAAAGCGAGGACGCCAATACAAAATCAACCTTAGGAACGTCATCCGAGAGGTGCATGTGAAAGTATCGGTTCGATAAAGAGCTGTTAAAGAATATTTTTTGGTTGGTTTGTCACCGTTGTTTTAATGGTATTACGCATCGAGGAAGGGTTATCTTGCGGATCCGATCTCTGGTGCCAGGTACGGACCAAGATTGATTGGGCACGACCCGACATTTTTATGCCCACAATCTCGGGTGTCGTCGACTCGGTTGTTAAGGAATAGGTTATTAAATTAGAAGTATCGATCAACCAAATAAATACTATTAACGCTGCCACAGACTCCGATGTAGATCAACGTTTCAAACTTGATACGTCTCGTCCACTTTTGTTTTGTTCTAAGTTTGTTGTAAGAGTCGAATTTAATGTGACTTTGAATGTCATCGAGATTGTGATGGGGATGTCATTATAATTTTAAGAGTTAATATTTTAGGATGTTTTGTACAGCTTACATTTTTATCCGTACCTTCGCTCAGGACGAGTTGAATAGTTTTATTTTTATTTTTGGAAAGGACAACTCGAATACCAAAGGAACATGGTTAAGACGTTCGTCAATAATGCATGTAATGACTAGTCTCACCCTTTGTTTTTAAGGCGCTGATTGTAGTTAATTGATATTTCATTGCTAGATACAGGTCTGATCTTAAGTGTCGAAGAACTTTTGAAATCACACAGGATTTTGAGTTATATACTAGGTATAACAATTTTAGTCTATTGATTACAATCTGAAATTAATTCAAGTCGAGAAAATTTTGTGAAAAAAAAAATCACATTAGCCATCGACAATCTAGGTATATATTGGCTGTATCAGATATGGCTGAAGTTGACTCATCCTTTGCAATTAGCAATCTTCATGTAATTTAAACATGCGTTTTAAACAGGTGAATTCAATCCATGAAAAACTTCTGCAGTACAATCAGCAAAAAGGGTTGTACTTAAATGATGACAAAAACTTGATACAAAACTCGATCGTAACGCGCACAATGCTTGTCAACACAGCGTCATCGTATGACAGGAGGGGGACTGTGACAGGCGGTCGGACAAAAGAACAACGCCGTTTAGTGGTTCTGGGGTGTATGAATATATTGTGGATTTGTTGTTAGAGGCTTTTTATAGAGTGCCTTTACAGTTTTTGTTAGATCCCCGCGCAATAATTGCCGCCGTTAAACGAGTGGGCGTTTTGTTTGGGTGCGATATTTTCTCTTAAGGTTGTTAACACTCGTTGTTTGTTATTATGTTTATTTGCATTTTATTTTTATTTTTTATTTAAACATATTAATAAAATGTCTTTATAAATAAGGTTTCGGTTTCTGTGATATCAAGCATTTCTATAAAAGTTCAAAAATACAGTATTTTATTTCTGGTCTATTTTTTTCAATAGTATCGATGAGTCTAATTTAAAAAAAATGTTGCTCTTCCACGGATATTGTTTTAACGTGTTTAACATTTTCAAATTGCTCATAGATGTCAAATTGTACATAAATAATATTAATAACTTCAAAACGTATATCAATAACGAAAGATCTCTCCTAACGGCAAACGACCAGCTGCTGATGACAGTCGAAATGTGCGTTATAATAAGTAACAAACAACAAAACACACGAACAAACACAAGACCGAGATAATCTGATACCAGATTCCATCTGGATTACTCTACAATATTACATTACCGTATTCTTTATATAGAGAAAAACTGAAGGAAAAAAACCAAATCGCGTTGCACAGGACGGAACAATAGTCAATAGAGATTTAAGACGGGATTTGGATTCAAAGGCCCTCATTGTTTCTGCAAGGCTTTTATAAAATTGAAGTCTTGAGTGAGCTGGATTTCAAGGGGGTTGGTTCACATTTAAAGCGAACACTATTCTCGAACAAATTTAATAGGAAAATGAATGCTTTTGGTATTTGATATAAGTGTCTATGGCATTTAATGGTATGAAATATTTTACACGTATGTTGTATATATTGAATACGTCAAATATCTAATGAATGTATCTATCACGTTTTAGAAATTAATTATACATACAAGTCCTGTATGAACGTTAAGCAATTAAAAAAATATTGTTTTTTTCTTAATACGTATATAATAACAATAAGGTCTATTAGCGTCTTTTTACTTACAATTCGGGAGCTTTAAAACGCTAATCGCTATCCGCTATTATTGCACCGTAACTCCGTAGCCCCTTAACGTACTTATAAAGCGCTTTTGGCAGTCGGTGTCCTTTGTGTGAGGCTTGAAAAGGCGTGTGATCGCAATACCGAGTAATGGCTATTTTTTGTTGCACGTGCGTTTTTTCCTCGCATGTGCGATAAAAAGGCGGCGTTCGAAGCCCTTAAGATCAAGCACCTCTTTCGTTTAAATGAATGTGCTCAGATGAAAAAACATATATATTAGATAGTATGCTCGTTTTACCTAATTAAATATCCATCTTTCATGAAGGTTTATAAGATCAATCCTGTTACGATAAAATCTGGTCTCAACGTAGAAAACAATACCTAGAGCAAAACACAGAAACAATTCAAAATTAACAATTCACGGCATATCCGTGCCGCCGAGTTCGATTTTCCGATCGACGGCACCGGTGAGCTGCGGCGAGGAGCTCACGATGAAATCCAATCGATCGGAAAGCGGCGAGCCCTTCAAAATATGATGTTACCAGTTTGTGCGTTAGCGAATATGAGCGATAGCGGGTTAGATACGAGCACACGAGACAAAGGTCGGTGCGGACAAAGCGGCGCTTAATCAAGATATCAGAGCGCGGTTCAAGTGATGAGCACACGCGATTTTGCAAAAGGTTTCCCACATTTCAGTTGACTCTGTACTCGTGATGGTAAAGACTGTGTCGGATTTCAGCGCCTTGTTGTACAATCACATACTAGTACTTATCACTGGATCGCTCTGCTTCATATTTCGTTTGCGAACTATGTCTGAAATGAAATTAATTTCAGTGCCATTTCTTTATCTTGTGATGGGAAATAATATTGGCCAGAAGTAGGTATGTCAATTTTCAAGCGTTGCTGGTAAGCAAGTTTAGACCTCTCAATTTCATATCGAGTATAATAGAAACTACTCCACAAAAAAAATGACTGCGACTAAATTGAAGACATAAAAATTAAAACCGCTAATTGCGTATTTGACTGCGAATATTTCCAAAACGCTCTCGCTATTGCTCTGCACCGCTGGCAGGGCGATGCGCTGGCGCAGGATTAGTCCAACGCAGCGAAGCGCACGCGCGCACCAGACCTGATGTAATGCCGCCGGCGCCGGGCTCTTTCGTGCCAGGGTTCCTTACCACGACACATTCAAATCGACACTCTAGAGGACCTCCGCAGTCCCAACTTAGGTACGTTATATTTTATTATATCGTCACGTTAAGGTTCATTAGGGGTAGGCAGAGAAGAACGTTACAGATCTGATGTTCTTCTATATTAATCACCTGCATATTATAAGGTAATTAAAACATATACCCATTGCAGCCACATATTAAGTAGATAGCTCGTATACCTATATTCGATCCATATTCTAATGTTTTGCAACTACAGTCTTTTGAAATAAAACATGTTGGGTAAACCCCAGTTTTAGACTTGCGGGAACGGCCTTGTGAGTGGAATACAGTCCTTACATCACAATGTTTTTTTTAATTTATTTTATTTATTTATTTTTTACACTGTACTCTTAAAAGTAATCAGAAAAAGAGACTTTGTACAAGGATATGCTATTATTAATGAAAATGTTATTATTAATAATGAAAATGTTATTATTGTTATTGAAAATAATTGATTTCATTGTATAAAAATATCTGTTGGTATGTGTACATGAATAGTAATGACGGTAACTTCAAAGTGTATGGATAGGTACATGTACAATTCTAAACTAACCATTGGTGAACTAACTACGAATAACCAAGTACAAGAGTTGAAGTAGCGAAAACACGTAATGAAATAAACTCGAAACGATCGACATTCTCCAAAGCAATTTAGATAAGGTATATCTACAGTGGTACATTAACAGTGATCATTATTGCCTGACTGCGATGTAAGCACCTACCAGGCGCACAGCGGTGCGTAGGTGATGGCCTCAGAAACGATTAGAGTTGGAGAAACAAGAAATTGGATACGTTTATTGTCCAATCTATGAGCGAGGGCGTAAATACTCGATAAACAAACAAACAATACATTACGTGTATTCGGTTGCGCGTTTAAGAACTTTACGCATTGTCCGTGCTTTCTATTTATGTAGGTAACTTTTAAATTAAAGCTTAAAGCTTTCCAGAAAAATGTCCAATGCGTACGCAGCCGACCGACACGCGTAAGAAGAGCGTGGTCAACTACTGTCTTAATCCATCTCCCCTGAGAACAGATCTACGTTCAACTGTTGAACGATAGAAGGATCGATAATGACGATGATGATGACATACAAGAAGCGAATATTGGAAACGGAAAGAAAATAACCACGGAAGATGCGCAAGTCGCTTTCGATAATAAATATAAATCGTTCCGTTATATCGTACGTTTAAGGACATCTGCGAATCTCAAAATTGATTCTCACATTTGCATACATACCGTACGGACGTAGCTGCGTATCAGAAACGATACGAGGCATTTTATCGATCGCTGGTTTTATCTTTAGGTCTTTATTTTTATTTGAAATGGGACAGTAACGCGGGCCGCGGACTATGAATTGCTATTTAAAACGTTGTACCGGCTGTAAAGTTGTCGGTGTCCGTAATGTCGTGTCGTACGCTTACGGTAGTGGGTACGTAATAAAAGCGGACGGAGGCCCAGGCAGAGGCTTCGCTTTGGTCAAACGCAGAAGCTCATGCTCCAAATAGTTTTGCAATGATGGCACCTATTTCTTTACTGCATTTTTATTCAAATTCAAATATCATTTATTATACATTGAATCATTACAACACTTTTTGCACATCAAAATGAAACTATCATCGCTTCGGAAAATGCCGCCCTGGAGAAGAAGCGGCGAAAAAAACTCCATAGGTGTGCTTCTGCATCTTTTTAAAATAAGCACTTATGTTAAGATATAGATTATAATTTTAAGCCTTAGAACTATAGCCACTTATTTCGTCTTATTAACGTCTTATTAACTTATTAACGTCTATTTCTTGCATGTAATCTGTAATTAAGTAATAGGCTTTTTGACATAATCGAAGTCTTACAAACTTACTGCGTCGTTTGGTAGTTTGTTATAAAAGCGTATACCATACTTCGACCTACAAACGAGTTAGACACTTTATGAAGCTTAATAGTGGGCACTGCAAGTTCTATATTTTTATTTCTTAAACTTAGTTGATGGAGATCACTATTCTTCTTAAATTTGCTTCTTTATTTAAGATTTAGTAGATATCGCTTGTTTTAGCGGTGAGGGAAACGTTCGCGTGGTAGCCTGGAGGACACGTTAATGTTCTCCCTAATTTTTACTAAAGGCGTATGAAATCTGGGAACCCATAATTGGTAACCGTGGCATATTATGGCCTTAGCTTCATTCAAAGTGGAGACCTGTATAATAACAACGGTTGATGATGTCGAAATATTACGAGTTTGCAAAAAAATGTTTTTACAAATGCTATCAAAAATTGAAAATGAAAACTCTGTGGTTTTATTATTACCTACATTAACTATACTTCTATGTTCTTGTTTAATACGTAAATTTTTCAATTATTCCAAGAAGTATTTATTTCTTACGCCTCATTTTATGGAGCTTTCAATATTTTATCTATCTTTATTGCGCAGGAAAAGATGTTACAATACACAAGCGTGATATTTTTTTTCTCCAAGTCGTACCTAATAAGTGAATTAAAATGTAATTTATATATAAATAACTATTGATAAGGAGATAATAATTAAAGGATGTTTCGTGAAAAATGTAATGGCTACCGGATTCCAAGTGTCAGCGAGCATTTCATTAAGTATCGAGTCGGATAATAATCCAATTAATAACAAGTCTATTATCAATTTTGAACCTAACATAAAATAAACGATGAAAATTACCCTATTAGCATTATATGAGCATTTATAAACATCGATTTTGACGTTTGCCCTTTTAAAACTCAATGGCACTGCAATTTCGACTTACAAGGGTCCAGATAATGAGGCATACGAGTCGGTGTGTTAAATGCTATTCGAGTCTATTTTCTCGAGTCCTTAGTAAATTTCACTCACGAACGTAATTAATTCAAGTGGGCGGTTATTAAGCAAATAATTAAAAGCATGTTCTATAAAAGACTAGTAATTTTCTGCGAGCGAAGCACCCCGCCGTGATTTTATACTACGCGCCTTAAGGTACGGTGCACACTTGCTCAACGCTGTAGACAACTAGAACGTACAATATTGTTCGATGAAAAATTGTGAGTGGGTATTGTTGCACTCGTACATGGGTTAGGTGGTTTATAATATTTACCTCGTAACATTCGCTGAGTATCACAATTCGTGTCCGAGTCGTAACTGTATTACTTAATTTTATAAATGGGAAAATGTGTCGTTTGATATTAGGTTGATGTATCCTAAAAGTGTACAAATTAAATATAATTATAGACCGCTTCGTTGGTCGAGGTCTTGTAAGCTCGACTGCCGTTCGTGAGGTCCTGGGCCCAAATCCGGTATTAGATTTTGTAACTTATTTCTAACTTAAGACTTTTTAGTAGTGGTTGGAATTCTGGACTATTCCGGGGCATGACAGTAGGCCCCTATTTCATGGTGGAACCTAAATTTAATATAACAAATGAAACGTGTGAGTTAAGTACACTTTTCTGCTAACCTCTTCGGGGATTACAGGCGTAATGTTACATGAAA
>DWFO01000110.1:0-26568 GCA_018246595.1 Mimoniades nurscia nurscia
GGGTAGGCAGAGGAATGCAGAACACGCCCACATTTCACCAGTCACATTTACGTCCCACGATGGAATAGATGGTAAGCCTATTGCCATACACCCGGCACATATCCAGACTCCGAGCCACTACCAGAAAATCTAAATTAGAAAAATTTAGTAGTGTCCGACCTGGAAACGGAACCCAGGACCTCACGAGCGGCAGTCACGACCAAAGAGGCAGGTGACATTAAGTTTAAAAACTCACTCAGTTTCAGAATGCAAATATGTAGCTAAAACATTTTATCCATGACATAACATCAATTATGTTACATCTTAGTTTTAACAAAGCGGCAAGTTGTCGACATTAACAAGTAAGGAAAAAATTTACTAGTACACGTAACCAGATCAGCTAGAGGGCAGAAACCAATTGAGTTCCGCTAAACACACATCGTACGGTTGTTTGGTTAACAAACGAACCGGAAGCACGGGCAGCGGCTAAACAAGGTCACGTAGCTCGGATCGCTTCCGTTCGGGTTACGGGTTGCTCGTGGGTATCGGTACATAACGAAACCATTAGCTAGTATGTGAAGGTATAAAATGATATTTTGTTGATTGTTATTATATATTTGATTTTTTTTCTTTTGTATACTTGGCTACCGTATTGGTTCAGGGGTTCGCGAGCCCGACTGCATATCTGGGATATTTATATTGGACTCCCACTTGTTTCTGATATTTGTGTCGCACAGGAGTGTTTAGTCTGAAAGTGGGTGAAAAAGTAAAAATGACTATGTTTTTCTTAAATAAAAATTGTTTTAGAGTTAAAACTGCTTTATTAATTTTTGAAAAAATATTACTTTCGCATGTTTTAATTTTTCTCAGCAAATATTAATGCACGTAGTAAATTCAATCCGAATTTCCCTAATTTTGAGTACCACTGTCCACCTTGGGGATTATAGGCAAATCCCTCACGAGAGGCCTGTGTCCAACAGTGGACTTAATGATTGACAGTGGATTGACAGGCTCATGATGATGATATAACAAAATTATACTACCCAAATCTTCCATTCAACACAGTCAACACTTTTCAATACGTCCTCTCAAATTATTTTGTATAACAGAGAGATAAAAAGAACTCCTTTATCACTAGGCGAAGGTGGGGCGAGAATTTAAAAGGAATTCAATAGAGAGAGCCGTCGAGGTATGGCCCGTGTATGTTACAATGGCGAACTAGATTAAGTTATCGGGCGATCGTCGTTTTGCGAGACATTCGGCAGCGAGTCACGTGCGGGGGTCGCAAACTCCACGAGTTGCCGCCATCCACCTGAAATACTGAGAAGTAAATAAAACGGATAAAGCAGGTAATGGATACGAGTAGAGAACTTAAAGGAGCTGTTTATCAACATTGAGCTTCAGAGAAAATTAAAAGGTCACCTTTAGAAGCTCCTCCGAGTTTGAGAAGCTTTGTTAAAATTCACCAAACTGTAACTAGTAAAGAAACGATTCGTAGCTTTTTAACCGACTTCCAAAAAGGAGGAGGTACTCAATTCGTCAGCCAAGGTATGTAGGCGAGGTAGGTGAATTAAAAGTTAATTTATAAATGTGTGTATATAGGTTTTGATGGCCTGTCACAGTAGGTACTCACAGTATATTGTGGTTCGTCTAAAAGTTGTAATGTTTCCTTGGCTGACGCCGACTACAAAAATAACTATAGGTAGGTACCTACCTATTATCGTAATACATAATTTGATTGACTTTGAGGAATTATTTTTTTACTTTTTAGTGCATTTTAATTTGTTTCTTTATGAAGTCGTTCTTTGTTTTGGAATTTTTTTTTGTATAAATTATGTTTTAGCCTTCTCTAGTAACTGTATAATCCATTTCCATTAAAATATTGTATTACAATACAAAAACATGAACTAAAATATAGATCAACACGTGCTTACATTTTATTATGATAATATCGTCATGCCAGATACCCTTACAGGGTAGGCAGGGAGCGTAAAGTATTAAATATCTTTATTAATACAGACCTGACATGTTTATTCTACAATTTTCATAATCTTCACTCAGTTACACACATGTCGTGTGTTTTTATCGTCGTTCTGTTATTGTTTTATAATTACATTGTAAATTTGAAAGTCGTCATTCGAATTGTTAACGATATAACAAAAATATGTCGTAATTCTAAATTTGAATTTTATCATTAATACTTAAATTCATAAGTTCTCATTCCAGATCAGTCGCAGACCGTGTGAAACGGAACCACAAGAATTGTATGCATACTATTTTTTATAAAATTTTGATCTTTCATTTAAGAAAAGTAATGTCTTTGACGTGAGAATGAGCAAATACGAAATATGTTGATTGTCTGGTATCAATATGAGGCGATTTTTATCTTCTCTTAATCATGGTTTTGTAGAGTTTAATTAATTATAAAACAACGAGCAAAGAATATCCTGACAAAGATCACCTATTTATATGCCTTGGTGTCTCTAACTAATACTTTATTTAGGAAACGTTATTGTAGATTAGCACAAACATACCAACAATTGGTGGGAAGTGAACTCCTCTACCTATCCCTTCGGGGAAACACAAGAATGATGTTATTTCGTAACAAATAAATGAATCACAAATTCTGTATAGTCATTGTCCAATTTATTAGTAAGAAATATCTAATATTATTTGGCTAAAGATAACAAAATTCCGTCGAAGTTGTTCGCAATAATTTTATTCGCCAGCGGAGTTATTTGACGAATTTTGCCAATATATAAAATTATTTACTGCGATAATATAATAGACGTACGAGGCAGCGCTATTAGCTAATAAAATTGTGCCGGCATGTAAGAGGACCGCAGTGTACGGCAGTAATCAAATATTTGGAGCGCCCCCGGCCGCTTGTACAGTGGATAAACAGATAACATACTTTGTATGAAATACTAACAAGAGAGACGTATTATGGAACAATTTAATTTGTAAAAGTCAGCGCGGGATATTAGGGGGTAGGTATATTGTCGTTATTTATTTTCGTCCACGAAATTCTCAACTTCAATTCTTCTTGTTTTTTGCGTGTGAATAATAAATCTGCATTTGCTAATGACGATAAGAACCATATCACATATTAAAATACCCAAGCCAGTGTTCGAAACTGATACCACACCTATATACATATAAGTATATAATTTAATATATGTACATATTTATAGAGTAATGCAGACAATTACTAGCAGTTGATTTTTCATCCAGACAGAATAACCACTCCTGTTTATCAATCATACTCGACTTTGATGGATATCGAATCCAAACCCTCTACCCCAGTAATCGGAAACTAACGAATAAACGATCAGACTAATCTACTCGATTTTTTTTTATTTTATTCTAAAAATCGCTTCACATTTTTTGAATCCTAAAACTGTCACATTACCCATAGTACCTACCTTAGACGTGTAATAGAAAATGGTTTCAAATATATCCGTTAAAAAATTGAAGCGCATATAATACAAGAACTTAGACAGCTGAGTGCAAACGATCCGTAAAGATAGCAATGACTGGCGGGTGGTACCACAAGTTTACTTAACAAATTTCCCCGGCAAAACCGTGCGTGGGATCGAGGGCAATGCATTTAATTGCAATTTTGCAATTTTGAATGGTATTTGAAGAATTTTCTACAGCTCCACCTTCATCAAAGTCGTCATATTTGCTAGTATGTGTAATTTTGATCTAATCTTCATTCAAGAGGCTTTCGATTTTACCGTAATATAAAATACGGCATAAAGAAGCAAAGGAAATTTGTGAGCACCTAACCGATGGAGGAGCCCGACCTCTACTTATTCTTAATAGTCGGGACAAAGTATTTACTACAGGTCACTTTCACGAAGTTCCAAAGAAGATTGATTCAGACAAATAGTTAAATTGTTAATACAGTTCCACTGCACTCAAAGAAATCATCTGCAAAGATCATCAAAGAAATCTGTGTGTAAGGAATGTTGGTTACCACAAAACAAAGTTGAACCTAATTCCGCAGCATCCCAGTATATAGGTTTCAAAGACTTTTAATAGTAACAGTGACCAAATAGATGATAAATAGGAATAAGATAATTAATTATTTAAAATAACATATTAAAGTTAGGTTACAAGGAACTTCATTTCCACAGTAGGATTCCTGTATTGTGAGTAACTACACTCTTCTAATTGTTTCAATGTCACATGCTATTCCGTAAAGTGAGTCCATAAAATACACTTACATACATGTGTATAAATATACACATGAAAGACTATATTTTTAAAGACTAATGTCAATAACTTTAGAATGTCTATACTCTCAAAAACGCAATATCCAGCCTGTAAACCTTGAATAGATATTTAAGCAAAGGAGTGTAGTACACTCTTATGTTCCAGCAGTTACGTTTACGTTCCGCTATTGAAAAGGTGGTGAGCCTATTGTTCAAATAAAATAAAACATAGCGCTCATATTGTTAACTTAGGTGGTGATTTAATACTAACGCGCAACAATTAGTAGAATTATGATTCAGTCATAGTGCAATAAAAGTCAATAAACTGAATCGACTGTCCTCAAAACGGTGACGTTTGAAAAAGTTTCGTTTGTAAAATTACACAAACATTTTTACGCTCCTTCAAATGCGTTTCCCCATCGGCATTTCTCGTTCGTAACGAAAGGAGGCGGGTGATAAAAATGATGATCGCGGTTGGGTCCGAACATTCGATTTTATTAGGGTCCTCCGATATCGGAGATAGGGTCCGAATGTGTCAAGCACTTATCAGCTGCGGAAAACAACTCCGGACACTGGAGGACATCTGAGAACAGGAAGTTGATAGCACAGCTTACTGACTTTCAACGGTCAGATCTTTTTGCTAATAATCAAGAACTTCTGAAATAAAAAATATATGTAGATGTCAAAAAACCTTTTATTTTTTCACTGTTCGGTGCGGAACTCCTTTCGGAATAGGAAACATTAAGGCCACAATGTGCTATGCGAGCCAAATGCGGGTTTTCAAACTTCTCACGCCTTGAAACACTTTAAAGAGAACTCGATGCAGGATTCGTCACGATATATTTTATCATTACATCGAGCAATGTTTAATTTTGAAAATTGTTTGTCTTTATAAAACTTTAGGCCCTGGGTCGATCGAACGGGACGCTGAATTTAAAACGACTGCCTTAAAGCAACGATGCCAGAATTGAAATCAGTGGTTTAAATATTCATAGTTAAGCAAGTAGCTACACAATGTACTCATCACAGATATCCTACATCAGAACATGTTGATAATTTACGCGTTCAATAATATACAATAATTCATATATGAAATAAATTGCCAGTTATTAAACCGTGAATATAATTCAATACATTCAATTCAATTCCTAAATAATGCACGATAATTGAAGAAAATAAATCAAAAAATCCACGTCCTTAAAACATAAGACAGGCAACAGCCAACAATACAAACCTATTCCGCTTTCTGTAAAACGAATCCTCCACTGAACCTTCTCGAATTCTAACAAATCGCAACCCTTTGTAGTGTTTATTGCGGCCTGCGATATCTATTGGACTCTTACCCAACACCGAGTGAGATTGAAAACAGTACGTATGTACCTACGTATACAACTTGTTTTATACAAATCCAAGTTTATAATACATCCCAATACATTAATATGTATTTAAGCTAAGAATAGGTATGTAGGTTTGTAATATAAAGTGATTTATGTCAAAAATATCCAGCCATTCTTTGGTCATTTAATCATTGGAAAACTACTGCTCAATAATTTATTATTATTTTATTATTACTCATTAATGTTTAAATTATATATCTATGTTCATGTCTATTGTATTTTAATTTGATATCTATGTTTATCTTGTGTATGTGTTCATTTTAATAAAACAAATAGAATGTAGATAGTAATCGTAATTCGTCATTCGTAATCGAGTCGATAAGCTGAATTAATGAGTTGAACCCAGGCCGAGCCAATGAATGAACGATTTCGTCATTGTTAAGGCGATATGGAAATGTCGTTTAAAGGAATTCAAATTGATTCGAATTAAATTTGAACGTAAAGAGTTTCAGAGAATTTATTTTTAAAAAACCTTGATTGGGATAACCGTAGAATAAGGATTAGATTTCTTAGTAATTGAAAATAATCATTCTCACTCATACGGCTTGATTTTGGAATTAAGATGCAGTCTAGAAGACACCAATCCTGAAATAAGTCGTCCTATAAGCCCTCCACATAGTGTAATAATCTCATAAATTTTAGAATCAACTACTAAATGTGCCGATTCAAGTTATGAACATATATTATAAGCTTACTCATAGCTCGACCAATACAAATGCTGGTACGCATAACTGCTAAAGAGGCTAAGGAATTACTATTCAGTAGTTTACAAATAAAAAAATGAGTAATGAAACAAAGCTCGCAACTTCACCAACGGCGGTATCGCTAGCTCGCTTAAGTGATATAACTCTAAAATTACACGTTTATGCGTTGACGAAATTTTCATTTGCGACTTGTTCTGCACTCTGATTGCTCACTTCTCGTTTTGGTGCAATAACAAACTTATCACATATTAATTCATGATTAATTTATGTCCCAAATATTGTGTGTACCACGAACATACGTTTTCTGTTTCGCTATATATAGTATATCTACCTATGTGTGCATTATACTTACTGTCCATTGCTGAACGCTCTTTAAATAAAGCCTCAATGAAACACATTTAATAGACATTTTTAACTTGTTGTTCAATTAAACGGAAACAATTAAGGTTGCAGAATACAATTACCGCCATCAACTCTTCTATTACTCCACTGTTGGAAAACGGTCTGCTCTTAAAATAAGCAGAAGAAGACGATAGCCGAACCAATAAAGAGACATTACAAGCCACTGTGAAGAACTCAAAGGCATGTAGATTTCCTTGTAACATTTTCCGTCACAGTGATATTTAGTATTGATAAAGAAGAACTAAAACGCAGTAAAGTACATTTCGTCAAACAGTAGCAAGTCTACTCGGTGCGCGTGCAAACACAGCCTCCGTGGCAATTTACAGATTGAATTTTTACGACAACAGCAGGATAAAGTTATAAACAAATGAATAAACCGTACTGCAATCACAAACTGCCGGCGAAATGAAAGTGAATGGGGTTGTGTTGTAATGCTCGTAAAAAGTTAAAATGCTCTTGGACGCTTCCCCGAAATGTCGGAATTATAGTATGAACATTTTCTTTTTATCCTGTTTCTGTTTGATAGATATTTTCGGTACGTATTTTCTCAATATTCTTTCTTTAAATGAAATTGAATGCAATACTGTACAATTTCTGTAGTTTTACAACAATAGGGCATGATTGTTGGAATTCAATATCATTAACTGTTACATGTAATGCAAGTTTTGGAAACATCTTAATGAATGAAAATTGTTCCGTAGAGGGAGCTTATGTGATTTAAACATGATAATAAATCCCGAAAAGTACTACAAATATACAAGAGTCCAAAATAGTGAAGGAAACCATTTCAAACAGACTATAGCCTTTGTAACTTTGAAGACTATGATTTACTTACTAACAATACTAAGTACTGACAACGGATGATTATTATTGGTACTTGTACTAATGTTACGAAAATTACAAAATGTTTTGAATGTCATACTTTCAAAGAATTACATAATTTTTTTCGCTTACAAAAAATTTTATATCATTCCAACGCAGTATAAAGGTTGTAATACGGCAATCACTTCTCGACAAACTCGAGTTGAATGGTCCTGCAAATGTCTGTATACGTGTCGTTGCCAATTTAATAATACGCTCCGTGCAAGCCATTTCGCGTCGGCTGTGTAGATTTTTCTTTTCATAACCCAACGTGAATCCGCTTCTAGAATTAAAAAATCCAAATATGGCACGAATTTAAAGAACAAGACCTTCATCAGATTATTTGTTTCTTAAGTGATATTGACTTACAATAGAAACACTCGAATTAAATGTTTATCTAAAATATACTATTTTAATTAGTATCATTTTTATTTATAAATCCTCGTAATTTCTAACAAATCTATATATAATATGAACAACACGGTACAGTAATGTGAGGTGCGGTTCGATGCCAATGCATATGAATTGATTTTATATTTCTTGCGATTTCTCAACACATCAACAGAATTAGCGAGCGACTGACTATGTACCATGTCGGAAGTCCTACTTCCCGTTCACTAACGAAGGTTGCTGATGGTAACTTATCTCATTCCTGTCTTTCACCATTATGAAAACTGGACAAGTCTCTGACTCACACGGCGAAGGAAAGGCTGATCTTCTCCCTACTCTCTTTACTACCATAACACCACTTATAAGTAGTAATTCGAAACAGATGGGGAGCTGTAGTAGCTCCATACAACATGCCTGATCACGACTGCTTCGTCAAGAGCATACTGATAATAATAACAAGAAGTAGTAACTATTTTCTTTACTCCTGATGAGAACATTAATAACATTTGTATACTACATAGGCGATGTCAAGATGCCTCGAAGGCTTAACCCACTCGCGTGTATGTCGAGCGGCGGCAAACGAAGCGTGCTTCGTTATCAATGTGTCTGCGCCGTCCCTCTCAGGAAATGAGATTTTTGCGTTCGCTCCACACCCTCCGCAGCCCATTTAGCAAGCCGGTGCCCGTTTTTAAATAAACCCATTTCGTATCGCGATGTTAAAACAGCTAGGAAAACTGTATGCTGAATTTCTTATACTTATAACTTTTAACCCGGTGATATATTTATACTTACCATTATTTATCATCAATATTTATCATCATTATTTAGCCTCATCGTTTATCCACATTATTTATCATCGTTGTTTATCAATATCATTTAACCAGTTATGGTTCTACAGAGTATTGTTTCAGAATATCATAGGTAGGAATCATAGTAGGAATACATACGAATAATTGCAAAATAGTAAATAGGTATAGAATCATAATCAAATTATACAACATTTACTAGTTACTCATTTATCATCATCAACTCATTTATCACTCCACTGGTGAACCGTGGTTGTTCACAGAGCGAGAAGGGTTGAGTAGTCCATAGTCTGTCACAATGCCGAAGTGCTTTTGCCCTTTTACTATAAAAAAACATTATGAAGAATTCAAATATGTGCATGCTGTCTCGAGATTTTTTCCGTCACCGTTACAACTAGTATTTAATCTTGCAAGCCAAACATTGAAAAAAAGATAAGAGTTACGCGCCTAGATTTATACCCAGGATGTCCAAAGTGGGAGGCTGAATCATAAGCCACTAGGCTATAACCGCCGCTTTTTCTGTTAACTAAAATATTAACATTTATTTACAAGCTAAAATGTATTTTACATTTTTTATAAAAATTTCCCCAGAGCATAAAACGTATTCAAAATAGCAATTTAATCAGTATAACTGCGACCAGATTTTTGTAAAAAAATAATTCCAACACGAAAATGCTAAAAATGATTTTTAACTTCAACAATTACTAATAGATAGAATAATAGATAAATTTAAATGCACATTTTTGCCTTCATACTATTCTGTTGGCAACAACACTTTTTCGCCACCTACCGTTGGGTACAAGTTTATCCTCCACTACGCTGCTCCATTCCTGGTTAGGGTAGTAACCAAACCGTCCGTGGATTGTTTCATTAAATATTATACGACTGTCTTAAACATACACGATTTAAAATATACCGGCTTAACTCGTATATTTTTTCAGAAAATCTATAAGTATAACGGGATATAAAGAGAAAACATAGGTAAGTAAATTAATCCAGTACATAATTTAATCACAACTCATATATAGATGTAACAAAACGTAAAAGAAAAAGTAGCCAGAGGAATGCTTATGTCTAAGTATGCTTAAAATGATATTTATTCAAACGGCTACCTATATTTGACCAGTTAGGCTGACTCGTATATGCCAGAATGCATACATGTTTAATATAAGGCTTAGATTATCCAGCAAGTCTGGAGGAGTGTCGCGCTCCGTAGATTAAACAAATATTACAGCATGATCAAATATGCTTAGCAATCTTCTAGACATGTCTGTATGAATAACATTTCATTTTATTTTATACATTTAATGTAAATTCTGAATGTATTGATTTAGAATACACGCTTGAGCGATTAATTATTGTGTTCATTTTATGTAGTAGTTACTATCGTAACATCACGCCTGTAATCCCGAAAGAGGTGGGCGGAGGAATCTAGTAGGTACACTCCCACTTTGCACGAGTTACGTTTAGTCCCATGGTGAAATAGGTGGTAACAAATAATAAAAAAAATGATAATGAAATAAAATATTTAAAAATAATATACCCGTCTCCGTGAACCTAAAAATGTAAATATGTGTAACATGAAAAAAAACACACCCTTGACGTTTATTTTAAAAAAGACACAGGAGTGGCGTTATGTAAAAAAAAAACAAATTTTCTAGAACTCGCTTTGTGTTAAATAGTTTGAATGATAATTTAATTTCACATTTTCCTATTGGAGCTTCATTTTGACAGCGTTCCTATACATTTGCCATGACAGGAACAGACTCAATATACATATGCGTCTATTCTAAAAATATTTAACTCTGTATAACGCCAGAAGCTTTCAACGAGTAATATCCAGCAATATCAACACCGGGAATCGAACCTGAGAAATGAGCATCGGGTGTTATTGTAAATACTGCACTGCAGATGTACGTACGTACTAGTAAATTAAACCTGCGATGGCCTGGAAGATATTTGAAAAACATAGATTTATTTCCACTGCGAATGTTAGCGCACTTCTTGGCAGAAACTTGGAACAATAAAGGTTTATGTTATGATTCTCACACCCATGAACTTTTATTGCAGAATTTTTTTGTATCATTAAATTCTTATACGTAAATACTGGAAAGCTCATCAGAAACAATGATTTTAGGCCAGCATTTCGGGCACAAGGGGATGGATCAGAGGAGGGGAAAAGTAGAGGGGGAAAGCCCGTACATCATACTTGATATGAAGTTTTGGAGGAATGAAATAACATGATTATAGGACAAAATGACTACAAATGTGTACTGAAAACCAAATTTTTAATCACAAAACAAAATCGTAAACCGTTTGTAATCCCAGAAAAGGCAGGCAGAGGAGTAAAGTACCTACACTCCCACGTATGACCAATTCGTTTACGGGTCACTATGGAATAGGGGGTGAGCAAAACGAAATCGTATCAGAAATCAACCAACTCCTTAAGTCAACGGCTTCTGAATGTTAACCGGCTGATGTCAATATTGGGGCATATTTTAGCTGAACATGAACATTATTTTGTACATAACCGATTAAGCTTACGTTTCCCGTAACATCACACGTATAATTTTCGAAGTGGTAGGCAGAGAAGTACAGTACATTATCTTCGGTTCAGCAGTAATTTATAGGTATTGGGACTTATGTTTCGACGAATATATACAAACATACCTACAACAATGTCAGAAGCTTTCATGTAGGTCGTAATTTTTTCCCACCCGAGCGAGAGCCGCTTGACTTGAGACAAGTGCTCGGTAATGGATATCTATTAGCCGCAGACCCACTCTTGGCTGGTGGGAGATCCACACAGGGCTGCTTACTTCCTACATTATCTGTACAGTAATACGTGAAGAGAAATATTTTTAAGTATCCCTTTGTATCAACATTGCGCGCATAGAACGTCTGAGTAGGAGTTCTGTAAACAATAAAGGAGTGCAGTTAATAAAATTTATTCGCCACGAAACGAACTTCAATGTAGATGTCGCTAGTAAATTAGCGCTTTCGACGAACGATGTCTTCAGTCCCATCTTATCACAAGACCATTACTACAATTATAAAAACGGTTCATAAAACACACCATCGTTTTTGTTAACCAGACGGCAGAACACTTTTCTGACACTCAGCCACAGCAAATATTCCTGCTCACGCAAATACTTGTGCTCAACGAACAAATGTTGTCTCTGCGAAGGAATCAATTCACCGACCCTCGGCTCACCAGCCAGCTTCATTAACTGCTGGAACAACGGGCCAGTCCAATAGTCTGGGCGATGGTAGCTCGCTTGCCCATCACAATGTCTACATTGTCGTGTGGACAACATGATTTCGTATGCGTTAGTAAGCATTACTTACTGAAATATTACAACTGTACTGTAATGTAAGTAAAACTTTCGTAAAGTCGCCAACCCTAGCAATGCACCCCTCCATCCATTACAGTGATTTCCGCCACTCGACTGACGCAGCGCCACTAGAAACAGGATCAAAGAATCCTATTCACTACCAAAAACCAGGTGAATGAAAAACCACTACATACCAACCAATCGGATAAGAATATTTTTTCCTTTAAGTTATTGGGTTTCCTTTTTCTTCTTTAAAAGTTAAAAATTGTCCTATTTATTACCTCTCATAGTAAAATAAAAAACGGTTACGAATTCATTTATATACAATGTTTTTTTAACTATCATTCAAGCAACAAATTAACCCATGATTCACAAGACTGACTTCTCGTAATGATTACTCAGCCAGACACTTTCAACATTCTTTAAGAAAATACACATATTTTTTCAAAGTAATATATTATGACAGACCGTTCCTTGGCCAGTGATACTGACTGCTGAGTCGGAGGCTGTAAGTTCTATTCTGACCCATCATCAATATTTCTGTGGTGATGACAGTATTATTTAATTCTGGGTCTAAAATTCCCTATAAAACTATGTAGGTACCTACTTACTTTAACATGTCTTGTTACTTTAACACAAACTCTAGTTAACTTATAATCAGATGGCCGTACGAAAGGGCCCCAAAATGTTATTATTATATTATGTTACTATTATTATACTCTTTTGACCTAATAGCTTACATTATAAACAAACTTAAGTTACATTCATCGTCATAAAGATCTATCATCTATCCATTTCAAGCTTGGAGTTTACTATATAAACAAACTTAAATTTCATTAATTAACGACTATTAATGGAAGTATGTTTATTTCGTCTTAAGCAGACCAAATCAGCTAATCGAACCGCAAACTTCAGAAACAATAGAATGCTTTTAGTGAATTACTCGCTTTTTACAGAAACTAAGGATGTTTTCACATAAGGCGGAATTGATGGCATTGCTTAGTGTTTCCTGTATTAGTTTAGTTAAACAATGGTATGACATTCGGTATTGTCATGATTAACTTTGGTATATTTATTAGCTACGAGTTAGATCATTTAATAGGAGTAGAAGAAAAGAGGTTAGGACAGAAGATAAGCAATATAATATAATATACGCTTCTTATGCTTTCACGATTAAAGAGACGAATCAATTTAACTGAAAAGTGTTATCTAGACAGCTCATATTCACTTTAAATCTAATCATCTTGCATAAAGTATAAACATTTACGAACTAACGAATCCAACGATTACTTATTAAATCATAACGCAGTTATCGGTAGCGCTTTTTGAACAATTTTTTGATCGCAATAGTGATTTCTCCATGATTTTCTATGGATTAGGGTGATTATACACGTATGTATATGTATATTATTATTGTGCGATTTTGCCAAATTTACCAATTAAAGAAATAATTACCTACACTAATTTTAAGCTTAATCGCAATCTCCTTAATATACCAACATAGAACGAGCGAGTACATTGTCAAATTACATAAATTTAAATAAAGTTCAATTAAAAAAACTAACATCACGCCTGAAATCCTCGAAGAGATAGGCGGAGCAGTGTAGTACACCCTCACGTTACATATGTACCAGGTACTAGAAATCTCTATTAGAAAGTCTAAATTAGAAAAATACAATGTACGAGTACCTACCCGACCCAGGATTTGAACTGGGGACTTCTAATCAGCAGTTACGCTCGCCGCGAATCGACCAACGAAGCAATCTGTTAAAATTTTATTATAGTCCAATGATATCCAAAGTATAATTTTTACGTTTTACATACGTTTCAAGACATTTATGTCTCAAAAGAATACAGAAAATCACTTACGGATTAAATAAAATTGTGTTGATTATTAAACTTAAACTTAAACGCACATTTTAAAGAAGTGCGCGCTAGGATTTGAACCCGGTCTCCCGGAGTAAGAGGTCGAATTTCAAACCACTAGGTTATCACTATTATATGCATGTATCAGTGCATGCAATATTAGGTCTTATGTAATTGTAATCATGAATAGAGTAGCATATATATTTTTCTGTCCTTTCTGGTTCAATCACCAGCCGCTTCACTCATTATTCCCGCCAAAGTATAACATGAAAATAAAATGAATCATACTTAGACTTCAATAGTAAACCTTACATTTCAGCAAAACCCTACAACGATGCGTGTCGATTGACCGGAAGTAGTGGCAATCTATATTTACAACTTCCGGCGGGGGATGGCGGGAAACCAATTAATAACTTTTATCGTATCCGGTGTTGGCGTCTCGAACAATTAGCGCGCCCATAAAAATCTTCGCGCCTGATTGGAAAGAGCAATGGGCAGACCCGTAATAAAATAGTACGTTTTATACTATAACGACTGAATTCCCCTGTTTTCAGCTTCGATATTTTATTTTGCGCAAGTTTCATTTTATAAATTTCAGATTTATTAGGTCTATAAACGTACAGTTAACTAGTTTTTAAAGATATGATGAAATCACTTGAAAATCGTATTCCAAGAAAAGAATGCCAAAAATCCTTTTGTTTGCTCGCACACAAGGATATGTTTGCATTCATTCAGATCAGATTCAGACAGATCAGATTCACAAGCTCAATAAAACGCAATATATAAAAATCTTGCTCGGAATAAAATGCCGGGCGCTTTGATTTTCATGCATGCCATCGTCAATATTAAAATTTCTAAGCAATATTCCGGATGAATTAAAAACCCCTTATGTTTAAATTACACATTTAGTCATGAAAAAGACAAACTAAACTTTGATTTATTGACATTTAGTCATGTAATGTGTTTATAGTAAGACCTATCTATATGTAATGGACACGGGCTGCCGATAACCACGAAGTAATATTAAACAGCTTTTTAGGGACATCTTTATATATACATAGTTATGTGATCCCAAACTACTCAGATCCTGTACTAAAATAACTACGCGGCTGATAAACTACATAAGTAAATACATATGTACATACATTAAAAGTCTAAATCAATAAGCCACACTTAATTCTTTTTGCAGCCGTTACGAAAACAAAAAACACTTTAAAGGCACACTTAGCGGAGAATAGCTAACAATAAGAGGTGACTCTTAATAGTTTCCCGCCTAGACTTAACCGCCAGGCACCACAAGCTTGGGAATAGTAACTAGAAATTTGTGAGAAAAACACTAATTAATGGACGCATGAATATGTATATTAGCAGGTTAGACGTCACTACAAATATCATTGAGGGAACACACTTGAGTTACAACTACTATACCAATATTTGTATTGAGGAATCCATTATGTAACGTACTTTATTAAAACTGACCACGAACAGTGCGCCAAACCAAATAGGTGTTGATAAAATACAACCTAAAGAAATCTACTGAAAACCGACAAAAAGTCCATGACTATTTTATTTCTTAATGTGAATTTATTATATAGATTTAATACGCTGAAGAATAGGTGGAACTTTATTTAATTCCTCTAAGGACAGCTAGAAATTTATTCGTAACTGTACTCACGATACTCTAAAAGATTTCGTAGCTCGTTGTTCTGTGAAAGTCAATACAAAGAGCTTGTAAGTAGATTTGCGCGGCTCTACCACGCGCCTCGGGCCTTTCCCTCATTCAATTACAGCCAATGCACACGAGCGGTTCATCTGCAAGTTGGGAATAACTATACAACGATGACCGCTCTTGTGTTTGCGGACAATGAATATTTAATAATATATAGAATTTTAAATGGTTCCTCGAAACTGTGATACCTACCTAGAATGCTTATATTCAAGAATCATTATGGACTTAGACTCGATGGTTAGCTTGTCAAACTACGGCCGTAATCCTTTTTAAGAGGGGATATTTATGTCAAACATTGAAAGTTACAGATCGGATCCATGCAACGTTCTGCCCTGCACAGAGGTCCAGGTCAGAAAGTGATTACCGTACTAAAAATTTAGACGTAGCCATAGTCCTCAGTAGTAACACGATACTGACCAATAGGAAAAATGTTAACCAATACCAGCCAATCGTATAACTAATTAATAATAGGTAATCCCGAGAACTAGGTAATAGCTAATGTCTCAAGATATTATTATTACTATTAGTAGTAGTAGTAGTAGTAGTAGTGTTATTGCCAACGGATACTATCAGGACTATTTGACGATAATACTGGCAGCCCTCGTTCAGATTAGTAACGGATGTGATGCAAATTATAATTCTTTCAAAATATAAATTCTTTCAAAAAATTGTATATTGGTCTATACTAATGAGTATCTACATCTGAAACTCCGTCAAAGTATTCACCAAAAAATTAACCAATCACCGCTAGTAATTGTTATTAAGGTCGCCCGTTTATAATACCCCATACATACGCCGTTGGCCAAAATCGCCGCGTCTAGCGTCCAGAAGTCAAGTTTGGCACTGTCTTACTAAGCGTCTAGTGGGTCCTAATAAGAATGAATAACTATTACTATACATATTATGCTAAAGAAAACGAAAGCGAGAGTTCATTAGAAAACGAAAGTTGAAGAAAAATGTGTAAAAGAGTGTTAGAATTTTATATATGCAAGTGTGATGATGCATAAATAAATGAAGCAATCCTAAAATGGTGGTTTTGATTAAGACGTAAAAAAGTAACATCTACGCCTGTAATCTGCAAAGAGGCAAGCAGAGAAGTGTCGTATACTAACACGTTTAACCAGTTACGTTTACGTTCCGCTATGTGATATGAGATGAGCCTATTCCCAAACACCGTGTACAAATTCAGAATCCGAGCCACTATTAGAAAATGTAAATTAGAAAAATATTTAATGGCTCCCGAACTTGTATTTGAACCTAGGACCGACGATATCACAGGCAGTCATATAAAAATAGAAAAAAAAATCGCCGCACGTCTCCAGTTTTCTCGTTCTTTAATAGGTACAAACCGCCAGTTGAATGCCATTGTGATGGAGCACTGAATGCTTCACTGTAGAACACAACCAGTGACTGACTTTTTACTGTAGAACACAACCACTGAGATCATTTCTATCATTATGCTGCAGACCATTTTTGTAATCCGGTTGTCGTGAACAAGCAGCCAAGCCTAGCGACTTAGAACTCAGATTCAAGGTCCACGATTCAAATTCTAACACGTACCTACTTCTTTCCAAAAATACGTCCATTTACTGCTATATAACATAATGTTGCAGGAAAAATTCGCTTGTACACCTGCTTATGTTAAAAAAACGTATGTTAAAGTTTTTCATAATGTTGTCTGAAGCGTGTAAAGTTATAGGTACATGTAGCCAGCGTCATAAGCATGTAGTCAGCGTGGCAGACTGTGGAGCCCTTCTAATGATGAAAGGATACACGTGGAACGATAAAAGGTTAATAAGAATGATGTCTGTACTGATGTCTATGTATCCTATGTATTTAGTATATTAAATATAACGAGTTAAATAGGTTCCTTAGCCATCCAATCTATTACAGTATCGCTGATTTATATAGGCAGTTCAAATCTATGTTCTGCGTATGCAAGTTGATTATTGATTAAATTAATTGATGATTAGTCATTTAAGATTGGTGTCTGTGGTTCTGTGACATTGTTATTAATTGCGTAAATTGTGTCGTATTGAAGTACTACTAATACTACTAGTATTACTAGTCATGTTCGTACTGAAGATAGAGAGAAAAGTCATAAAGCAAAACATCATTCCACTTACCCATTTGTTTCAATGCCTGATTTCCAAACGGCGATGTTGAATCGAAAACAAAAAAAATCTAAGCCGAATAAATTTCTTCAAGAAAAATGAGCATTCCTGTCACGCCGCTAGGCTGCTACTGCTTGGGTATACCACCATTTACCAGCGGCGAATCGTCTTGTTGTCATCGAATTAAATCAATAATAACAATAACACGTTAATAAAACATTTAAAAATGAGATTTATTTATTACATTAAGAGGTATTCCATTACAGGTATTCTCGCATTACAATGAAGTTAATAATTTAATTTAATTTTGAACTGTAAATATTTTTTAATTTGAACTGTAAATATGTAGTGTTCACTTCTAGGTGGACATGTACATAAATATCGTTTATGTAGACAGACTGACAGGTATTTAAGATTGATTATTTTAGAACCAGTAATATACATAAATTTTCACTATGTTACTCCTATCATATGTTTTGATGTGTGTAAATTAAATGCATTTGAATACGAAACAGTTTGGTTTATATACAGAAATAGGCTTGTATGTGGCTAATCCCAGCGAATACTCGTTCGGTAGGTATTATCGTCGTCGTTAACCATTATTACTCCACTCAGAATTTCTTTCGGAATTCCACAAGGTAAATAAGCCAGGTCATGATTTTCATGCGAACTAAGATCTCGAGTTTGACAAATTTGCTTAGTGTCCAGAGTAACGACCAACTGCAACTACCCTCAGCGGTCTGAATAGCTAGGCAGTGCCTGTATTAAAAATCTATCAATCAATTATTATCATCGTCATCGGCTCGTGTCAATCCACTGCTGTACATAGGGCTCCAGTGAGAGTTATGTGAGTTACCCACATATTTATATAGGTATACATAATAAGTTATTGACTTGTTCAGTATCACACAAAATAATTCAAATTAACCGTTACAATTCTTGAGGTAATTTATCATAGTAACCGCGACAAATGAATTTTACTAACAATATAACCAATCGCTTAACGCTTGTGTATGTAACCAAACTAGTTTCTTTTTTTATAGTGACTTCGTTACTAAAGTTTGTGTCTACTCTTGTAGGTAATATATTATGCAGTTCTGAGTCGTAACTTAAGTACCTCTCTTCTTTGCTCGTTGATGATTTGTCGCGGGGCATTTCGCCTTTCTTTAGCCTATGGATATTATTTGCTGTAAAAACCTCAGTTATTAATTGTTGTATATATTTCAGATTTATATGTAGTTGTCAATAGCCAAACGGTATTAGGCGATTGGGAAGCGACAAATGAGTATAAGCCCATACGTACATGTGCAGTGAAGAACGTACCAAAACTTTTCTAATTAACTTGCGGCGAAGTTTTTTCGTTAACGTCGTTCGGGGCGAAGTGGCTTTTGTTGTAGTTTTAATGTTGTCTTTACTTTTCCCATCGCGTTCGTTACTTGTTACTTTCGGCTCTTAGTATTATGAATTACGCTCTGAACAATTCTTAATCTTGTACAGCTTGGTAGATTTTAATAAGAGACACAACCAAATGAAAATTCCTTAGGTATCTTCTAATATCAAGATAACAATTGCCGGCAAAGTCGTTTATTAAACTGCATCTATATTACGAGAATATGCAGCTATAACTACACTACAATTGAAGGAAATATCAATTAATGGCACAACCGTGAATTAGTACCGTTTCAATCGTCTATTAAACTTTGTAATTGTTTGAACGGCGAACAATTACGAATGGTCGACGTGCTCGCCGAAGCACGGAGATAATGGCCATGACTCATAATCATCAGCCTATTGGAGTCCACTGCTGGACATAAGCATCACTTGGGGGATTATGGCCATAATCCCGACGCTTGGCATGCGAGTTCGTGATCGCAGAGCACAACTACTCGAACCGCCTACGCTGCTGCCTATAGGCGGCCATGACATTCGAGCGTTGCCAACGCAGACCGGGCTATACCAAGATCTTCCACCTGGTCATGTATATGAAATTTTGTACCTATTCCGGAATATTGTACTTATACCTGTAAAGTCCCAGCCGTGGACAGATTGACAATGATAATTATAGATACCTACCAATTTTGTAAACAATGCATTAAAGTGTATACTAAATCTTAAAATTATTTTTTTATTCTCAACATTTTTATAGTTCCAATATTAATCATAGTTCTCCTCTCAGAGATGGACATTATGGAAATGTCTTACGACCCTGGTTTTTTAATCAACCTTCCTAATATCCAGTGACAATTTCTTTTAAACACAATATATTTTTGTAAGACCAAAAATATGTACCAGAGAATCGAACCCCTAAAATTAGATTCAGTAAGCGATTGTTTTTCTAACGTCTTATAAAAAGTGGACATATTTTAAAGTAAGTTTTAAGACAAGTTAATGAAAAATGAGTATTTATAAATTGTCGGATCAAAAAACCAACATTGCATTTTTGTCACTATAAACATTTAGTAAATAATTATAAATGAGTATTTCTTCTATTTTATTATTGTTCAAATATAACAAGACATGAATATTACTAATATATCGAATAGAAAAATGTAAATTTAAATCAAATTTCAACTTTTAATATTACCAACATTTAGTACACTATGACTAATAGACACCTTAAATTTTAACATTTTTTTTAGTAGCAACACTCTTTTAAGGCAAGTACACACGTTTTAACATCATAAGGCATGGTTTACACAAGATGTCGAAAAGCTAGCAGCATTTTTGTACAAATCCCATCCCAACTTTTCAGCCAGCAAAGCATTGGCCACTCCTCGGGTGTTGCAAATGTCCATAGACGACGGTAACCACTTACCATTAGGCGGTCCTTCCGCCTGTTTGTCAGGATGAATAAAAAAATAAAATAAAAAAAAAAACCATCCATACCTGTTATTAATTTGCGAAATCATAGATTGCGAATCTACAAAAACACCTACTGAAGATCAAATTACACGTTACAGTAGCATGAAAAATTTGAAAATTTGCAATTGTTGAAATTCTTACCTACAGTACAAAAAACAGAAAATAATGTTTTTACTAATACATATTATCAAAATAAAGCGAAGAAAACTGGACCCAGTTTCTATAAACGTATATAGAATTTTTTAATTTGCAACCATTAATTTGGCTTTATATAATTAGATCTTTGTTGTCTGAATTAAATTATTGGTGTCACTTAAACTTTCTTACACTTCAATTCAAGTGTGAATCGCACAGCTCAAGAACTCTTGCGTAAACCAAGCCACAGACACAATAAAGGCAATGATACAGGTACAAAGACATAATCACGGACATAGCCAACATGTTTACATATAAATATGTATATTTATTATAATAATAATAATTTAACATTAGAAACAGGACAAACATCTACGTACTATATTTATGTCCACAACAATATTTATGTCTTTTAAACAAAAAAAGAAAATACAGAAAGCAATACTCTTCCTTCTAATAACAATGAAAAAGGATTTAATAAATCAATTTAGTTTAATATTATATTATAATTAAGTAAGGGTCACAATGTATTTTTCAAAATGAAAACCCTTCATTACCAACTTTGCTTAGGACTGGGTACCAAATATTACTTATAATTTACAACCCTTTGGTACATACCCGTGTCGTCACACCCAGGGAATACTGCTGGAGCGACAGCCTGGTTTAAAGAATGAGAGACTGAAGGAAGAATGGCGTCTTCCAAGTTACATTAACAAATCATTCATTTTTACTTACTTACTTTTTACTTATTTTTATATTTTACTTTTTAGACGTATTTCGAATTTTGAACAACTTTGAAAGCAGGGAATATTTGGTATAATATAACACCTTCAATGTTTTTCAGCGAAAAATGTTCATTTATCAAATTAATTCCCTCGTGTCCTAAATTAAAAAATTCTTTTAACTTAAACATTTTATTTAACTAAATGCAAAAAAAAAACTACTGCTGATTGACAGTCTCCTTACAACGTCGCTATCTGAAAGCGTAAATGTGACAGCACAAAAACATTTTTATCATTTGATATAAAGGTAAATCTTATCTTATCTTGTTTCCAAGGAAAAATAAATATTTGAACAACGATTGTCTCTATCATATGTATATTCGGAAATATTGCTTCAAACGAAGGAACATAATTGTGCTCCAATTCTATTTAGAAAATAGACAGCATAATTAACAATTTACGAGTAAAATGATAAAATACGAGTATGTGACTAATAGTTAGGTGTTTAAATTTTTGTTCTTCAACACGTCATTTTTAATTTTTTTTAATATTTCAGTTTACCGCTACGTCTTGAATTTAGATATATATTTTTATGTAAGAATTTTATAATAACTAATTAATCTAATAGTGTATATTAACAATTTTCACCGATATATAGACGCCCACGATATCTGGAGAAATCGGAAATATCCGATTGACTTGAAATTTAGAGTGGCTACTCATTTTCAAATGTAGACGTTCAATAAGTGATTTTTTGAAACTCCACCCTTATGAGATAAATTAGGGGTTGAATGTATGTATGAAATTGCGTGGCTTTTGAATTTACACACCTGATATTTTAGATTAAGGCTTTAAAAAAGAAAAAAAATGAGTTTGGTAATTTTTGGGAAATTTACTACAAAGGGAATAAATAGGGGTTGAAAAAGTATATTAAATTTCGTCGGTTTGGTAGTTCTAAATTTAAAAAAAAATGTCTTTATTGGTTTTCGGAAATTCTTTCCTTAAGAAGGTAAAATAAAGGTTGAAAATATGTATGGAAACTCATCAGTTTGGACGTTACACATACGTAATTATAGATTAATGATTTCTGTAGCCATAGCGTTGTGATGTACTGGAATGTAGTGTAATATCTACATATTTATATGCGAGCGAATCCGCGGACAAATGCCAGTACAGTCGACTGGCCCGCTGGCGCAGTGGTTAGTGAACCTGACTGTTGCACCGGGGGTCGTGGGTTCGATTCCTAGACAGAATAAATATTTGTGTGATGAGCACAAGTATTTGTTGTCTGGGTGTAAAAAAAATATCTATTTAAGTATACCTATATTTATATGTATATACGTAGTTTATCAGCCGTCTGGTTACCATACCACAAGCTCTGTTGATGCTTACTTTGGGATCAGATGGCCGTGTGTGGAGATGTCTCAAGATATTATTATTATATTATAGTATTCAATATAGCTCTAGCAAAGGGCAAACTGTGCACAAGCCTACATACAATCGTAATGTTAGATATAATGTTAGATAGGTGTTCTTTATATTTGGCGTTATTATTAATAATCCTTTGATAACACAATTAACAATTTGAATTGTATGTAACCAGTTTATTTATGTATAGAATAAAACAAAAACGTTTTAATTATTATTGAATACTCTTTAAATTTTTCATTGTTCATTGTCAATTTCTTGAAGATACAAATAACCAAAAAAAAAGCATCACGCCTATATTCCTTGAAGAGGTAGGCAGAAGAGTGTCGTCCATTCCCACGTCTCACCAGTTATTTCTACGTCCCACTATGGAATAGGTGGTATCCTATTGGCATACATCGGGCACATATCCAGACTCCGAGCCACTATTAGGAATTATAAGTTAGGAAAAACCAACAATATCCGACCCTGGGATCGAAACCAGAACCTCTTGATCAGCAGTCATGCTTGCAACCACTTCACCAAAGAGGCAGTCAGATATTATACTATACAAATAATTTAATATAATAATGATGCAGACTGCTAGCTGGTCGAATGGTTGCAAGTACTACTATATAGCGAGAGTTCATGGATCAATCCCTGGCACGGGCAGTGATATTGAATATTTCTTACTTGAGATGCTAGTAGTGGCTCGGAGTCCGGATTTTTAGCCGATGTATGCCAATAGTGTGATCCCCTAAACCATTGGTGAAACATAAACGTAACTGTTAAAACGTGGGACTGTATTACACTCGATTGCCTACCCCTTCGAGGATTACAGGCGTGAAGTTATGTTACAATTAAGATAAAGTTTCGAAATAACATACACATAAGCATCTATTTACAATATAATAATATTATATTAACAAATATATATGTACATATGTGTTTGTAAATGTAGGTACAGTTTAGTTGGCTGGTATTGTTCTTTTATTGCAGACAGTACTAAAACTATTAACATTAACGTACATGGATAGAGAAGAAAACATTAGTATCACAGATCATAAAATTGGTTGGAATTTTTGGTGACGTTAAGTTAATATGTGACACACTAAGTTGTATAGAGTGATTGATATTAACTTGCAGTTAAATGCTAAGTACTTAAAACGTACATGTCTTAAGAATATAACATATATATTTCACAGTAACAAGCATATATCGCGATACGTAGGTACACATAAAAAATAACGAATTAAAAATAAACGTAAGAAGAACAAATAAAAGGATTGGAAATGGAATACAAAGAGGGTGGTCGCAAAGATTTTGTTTTTTTCCGAACATAATTTCCGAGAACATAATTTTTTTTACTGACCCTCTACTCGTTCCGCTTTTGGAACACAGGCCTCCTTAACGGGTCAACGCCATAGTCTACAATACTGCTCGACTCACATAATATTAATTATAAAATAAAAGACATGAAGAAAATAATGGTACTTAAAATTTTCACAGAAGAATATGAAGAAATGCAGATTTAAATAATAATTTTATAAAAAGCTTAACGTAAGAAAATTGTAAGAATATTAAAATAAAAATATAAAAACCGGTTTTTATTGAATTACAAGCGAAGATATTCATAATTTATTGTTAGATGAATGTTAAATGTTTTTTATTTTTTATTAATCATTTCATAAGTTTGTTTGTTACCTGCGGAAGAGCGGAGTCTCCTACTACAAACACTCTGGACTTAAAAGGAGGCTCCAGCCACTTGTATATTAGCACCCCCTCAACTTACCCAGAGGGGGGCGCTTCCGATGAAGGCTTCAAGACCCTAATGGTCAAAAGCCAACCCCTAGGTGGTGTTTAGTGGGTAGGCACGGGATTCTCCCCTGAGTCCCATATAACCACTGCGAGCGGTCGCAGTGGTATGCTTAGAGCGTCACCACCTCCCTTCCGTATGGAGGGTAGCCCTTTTCCGCATTGCCTGGGTGCAAAAAAAAAACTTAACTTAGAACACCTCATAATTTAGAAACAGTTTTATACTGTACCAACGCTGACGACTCACTGAGCAAAATGTGAGTAAACGAAAATTTCGCAATGTCCCGGATAATCCGATTATATTTCGTAATGGCAAAAAAAAATTCCAATAACGCGATTTATTTAATAGACAATTTCCTAAAAAAAATTATGTACACACATATATACTAAAAATAAACGTAACATGTTATTATTTGATATAGTCATAAGTTCCTTTAATACACGAGCAAGTACTCGTATGACAAATTAAAGAATGTAGCAGTGGCGAACGAAGTCTGCCAGGGCTAGGGCCGTCTGGAAATCCTTAATGTCTGCCTAAACGTAAGGAAAATACGCGTGACAATATGTGTGTATTAATAAATCAGTACGGGTACACCTACGTTTGATAAACAACAGCTAAGGCAGACTCCGAATGCACGAGGGACACGCGTAAACAAGATATTCTCTCCTAATTGGCGTGTATCTTCCGCCTGCACTCACACAAAGATACCGGAACTAACGAGCTACAAGCTTTAATTAAGTCTCAACTTGAACCATCTTAACATAATACTTGAATTATCTATGTATACTAATTACAAGCTTAAGGCTTAGTGTTCGTGATCAGGGCGTTTATCTGCTTAGCTTTCACTGCGTACTGTTCCGACAATTGGCTGAAATAGCTTAAAATACTAAGAAATCAAGGAAAAATATGAAAGGATCTATTAGGTTTAAATATTTTTATTATTATTGAGACAAAAGAAATGGCACTTACACGAGAACAACATAACATTTTCGACGTGAAAACAACAATAATGAGCGATATTTAATAAACATTCAAGCATGGCATAATTATGCCGTGTAAAAGTGAAATATTTAACACACCCGTGAGCCTACAATTTTATTATATGATTTAAGTGTTAAGGCTTATAGTACGGATATGGTAGTTTTCAGTACTTTATAATTTATTACACCATCTGTTTTTCATTTAGAAACTTCTAATTTATTACGATTTTGCATATACCCAATGGTATATTATTGAAGATAAAAAAATATTTTATGCATTCAAGGAAAGGATAAGTTACTCAAATTTCAAGGAAAAGGGAAGTGAAATTTCCTTCCCTTATTTCAATAACTTTAAAAGTTCGTTCACGTATTGTAATAAAGTGCAACATTTTATCTGCAATTTAAATTTTAATTTGCAAACATTGAAATACCTTAAGAGCAAGATAAAAAGAAATGTCTGGGTATGATAACATTGAAATGTCATGTAATATATTCATACCTATGTAATTTGCATACACAGAAGTCGTAGATTCATTTATTTTATGGTTATTATAATTTATGAGACATAATTGATAAAATAAACCAGTCGCAATGTCATTATTGTAGCAAAGATTTGATTATAGAGTTTGTGTATTTTCGATATTTACATTTTTAGTTCTTGTCACAGCAAAGGTTTAGAACGCGAAAAAGTACAAGAGTGCAGTTTGTATATAATTTCAGTTCAAATGAATACTATATAGCCTAAGATATGGACTATAGATGCAGATCGGTTCGGACTGAAAATCAGCGCTGCGACGTAGTCGCGGCAATCGCTGAGTCCCAACCGTTTTGCGGCTTAGTGTT